>PVKH010030937.1:0-12411 GCA_004027955.1 Chaetophractus vellerosus
GCCTTGGAAAGGCATGGGAGTATTTTGCCTGTGAAAGGGATGTGAATTACTGGGGGCCAGATCTCCAAGATGATCCTGCCTCCTGCTACTCACACTCTTGTGTAGACCCCTCCCACACTGTACCACGGTTGGTCTGTGCGACCAATAGAATATAGTAGAAGTGATGATATGTCACTTCTGAGATGAGGTTATAAAAGACTGTGCCTTCCATCTTGCGCTCTCTCTTGGCTCACTCACTGGAGGAATCCAGCTGCATGTCATGAGTAGCTCTATGACGAGCTGAACCCTCCTGATGTTAGCTATGTGAGTGGGCTTGGAAGTGGGCCCTCCAGCTCCATTCAAGCATTCCCGGCTGACTGCTTCCATGAAACTGGGGCCGGCTAACTTGTTAGCTTGAAAGCAGGGTAAAATCTCAGACCCTTCACAGTTCTTGACAAGGGATAGATAGATAAGGTGCTACACCTAGGACAACATTATAGTATCAGTGGAGTAAAGTAAGCATGGAAGATGCTTTATTTTATAATTCTGAACTTGACTGAAAGGAAAAGAAATACATTTATTGTCTACTATGTAATAGAGTATTTATAATATATTATTTCACTTAGTCCTCATAACAAACATATGAGATAGATGCTACCATGTTGCATTTACAGATTAAATATTGTATGTGAATTTAGATATGTGAAAAATCTGTGTTTATTCAAACTTTCAATTTCAGAAAGAGTGAAGCAGGCCAGGAAGATTAATTTCTCCCCTAACCCAGAACTTATAAGAGGGCACTCTCATGCTGCAAATGAGTATATTACATATGGCTGGTATGTAATGACCATTAAATGAAAACCATAGAGCAAGCACAATACTTCAGATCAATTCCATTGTCATTAGCATCTGCTATGTCCATGGCACTGACATATCATTCCATAGTCTACACACATCAGGTGTTCCAGAGTTGTGACTGTACAACCATCAGCATCATCCCAGACACACTCATTCCTCCTTGGGTTTTCTCCTGTGACTGGCTCAGTGAGTCACAGCTAGAGCATCAGTCTCACAAGTTCCTTGTTCCAGAGAGTTTGAGAACATATTTTCCAATCTTCTGAAAAGTCCAGCTGTTAAAACAGCCAGATTTTCCAAATCATTTTGCCATTTATTCCCTTGGGGGAAGGGGCACCAAGAACAGTTGGACTCAGGCAACACCAGTGCACATATCAAAACCCAGTGAAGCTGTCTCTCCTGCATCCTCCTTTTTTTCCCAATTAGTGTTTTATCTCTCTCTTCCAAGAAAAAGAAAGCAGAACCTTTCAATCAGGGAAATTCGTTAGCTTGAAGGGTGGTTAGTAGTTTCCCCTCTTTAATAAGTTGGTGGATCATATAAAAATGGGTCATATCAGAATCTCCTGTGGGACTTTCCACAGTACACACAGTTCTCCCCACCAACCCCTTCTCCAGATTCTGGTATGCCCTTTGAGTTTTGAAAAGTTCCATAGGTAATTTTGAAATGCTTTCCTTCTCCACCACCCAATGTCAGTTGAGAACTACTGAGAGAAACCTGGACTGTGGATAGGCAATATTTAATTTCTTTTCAGAAAAAAAAGTTAATAATTCTTATTAGGCACTGTGGCAGTTTGAAATTATTTTATGAATCCCAAAAAAGAGAAAGATTATGTTTGTGAACTAATCCATTCCTGTGGGTGTGAGACCCTTTGAATTGGACTAAGTCAGTGAGGTGTGACTCAGGTTGAGTCTCTGCCCTTTTGCTGGGTTTGAAAAAAACAGAGACACACAGAGAGAGACACAGACACAGATAAAGGAAGCTGCCATATTTGATCCTGCAATGATGAGAGAGGACTCCAGTTTCGTCCACAGCTGAGCTGGAAGGAGAGAAGCCCCAGAGAGGCTCAAAGAGCTGAAGCCCAGAGAGAAATGAGCCATATGCCTGATAGCTTACAACTGAACTTGGGAAAAAAGTAGAGCTGCCAAGACTGAGAGAGGAGGCCCTGTAAGACACAAACCCTATGCCAGGTTTGCGGACAGTTGTAGAAAGGTGGAGACCTCAGCTGAGATCAGCGGCCATCTTGCTTCACCACATGCAGCTGATTTTGGTGAGAAAGCACCTCTTATGGTGCCTTGAGATGGACTTTTCACGGCTTTGGAACTGTAAACTTTCACCCCAAATAAATTCCCTTTATGAAAGCCAACTCATTTCTGGTAATTTGCATTGGCAGTCCTTTGGCAAACTAAAACAGGCACCCTATATTCGTTTTGGGTAGTTGGAACCAGGTGAAAGAATATATTCATTTAATATAAATGGTGTGGATGTGCTCCAATAATTTTTTTTTTTTTTTTTTTTTTACCAAAATAGCTAATGGGCAGACTTGGTCTGCAGGCCTTGGTTTGCTGATGCCTGTTTTATAGCACAATGAAAGGCTAATGTCTCCTTCTTACTTATGGACTGCCCTAAATGATTCACATGGCTCTAGGAGACCCATGTGTTCTGGGAGGTTTCTCTTATTTCTGATTTTCTTCCTGCTATTCTGTGAATATTGTCTACTTCTCAACTTTCCCATGACAAGGTTATCCCTGGTCTGCTTCCAAATCACCAAGACCTGGTGAGTTATGTCACTTAGCCACATAATTCTGAATTGCCCAACTCACATGTATGGCATTTAAATCCTGTGCATCTGTGGATCATTCCTAATGACTTAGCATCTCTTCCTCAACTTAGAAGTTATCTTAATAAGGCCACTTTTTCTTTTGAACTTTTCACAATGACAAAACACAATGTAACACATAGTAAACAAATTTATGTAGATATCTTTCACAGTGGCAACTTGGATATCAGAAAGGATAAGCTCATGGCCCTATAGTGCATGACTTACCTGGGCAAACACAGTTGCACCTGATACCCTGCTGGATGAAATCAGCAGCCACGGACTTTGTGAGGCCAATCACAGCAGCCTTGGTTGCACTGTACACACATCTGTTCACAACTCCTGAGGGTGAAGACAAGGTTCAACAATTAAAGGAATCAAAACATGGTCCTTAGAATGGGAATACAGTTGTTTCCCCAGTAACCATTTTCATGCTTCTTCCCACTTTCTTTTATAAACACTTGATACCAGATTTTCTCACTTAGTAGGACTAATTTCTGAGTCTGAGAAAATGATCTCAGCATTGGCACAACTCAATTGTGACTTATTTATCGAGGTATTGCCATATTTAACAACAGTAGATTTAGGTTATCATCATAGGTTGGTATAACCTTTGGGCAGATTCCAAAAGAAAGAAAGGGTAAACAAAAACAAGACAAAACAAAAAACAAACACATAAAAAAGCAAGAGGCCTAAGCACTTGTTTGCATTTCTCTGTTGGGCAGGCTTTGTGTGTATATCCTTGCAAAGTGGAGGGATATTCAACTAGCAAATTCATGTGCCAGAATATGACATCATCTCCTTTTGGCACAGTTATCCTAGTCCTTCACCTTGTCTTCTCATTTAGAGCCCAGATCAGCTGTTATTGTGAAGCATCCCCCCACCCACAGGCAGTTTCTTCCCCTGTACTTTGAGCACTTTGTGCAAACCTCTGTTATAACACCATCACACCACACGAGACACTTGTTTGGCTGTCTCTCTCCTTTTAGACTGGAGGGGCACATAGTGGGTGCTCAAGATATCTGTTTTGATTAATAAAATGGATAAATGTTCCCTTTTCCCAGTTCAATTTTCATTTCCACATCTATTAGATGGAATAAAAGGGAAGACAAAGAAAATATAATTTTAATTTAATTTTATGACTGGTTTACATTTAAAGCAATAGGTCTGATACTTAAGGAACTTAATACCATTTTTAAAAGCAGTTTTGAAAGTATGTGCCGATTTCATGATCTCTGTCATGCTTGTTCACAAAACCAATAGTTCATGAGGGTGTCTGAGTGTCAGCATCATGGTCTCCAGAGGAAGACAGACCTACCTTTGATGCTGGAAGCTACGGAGGACATGTTGATAATGTTGCCAGACCTCTGAGCAAGCATCTGCCAAAACAAAACAAACAAAAAATATTCCACTCTGCATTTACTTATGGTTTGCAGAATTAGACAATCAAAGTGTACTCTAAGTGCTGGGGATCCAACAGTGGAGAAGACGGCCAGAAATCCTGCCGTTAAGAAGGTCACATCCTAGTAGGAGAATTCTTTAGGCGGTGTTCTTAGGAAGCCCTGTCCTAGCGGGGAGAGGCACGCCCTCAGACATGTAACCACTTACCAAGTCTAATTACCTACTAATGTTAAGCAGTCCTTGAACCCACAATACCTCACCCAACCATTCCTGGGAATGATGACACGCACACACGCACTGACAGGAACATTTCCCAAGGGGCTAATTGCCTTCTTGTTCTACAAGGACATCAGCAAGACCAAGGATGAACTCTGAGCTAAATGGAATGTGAATGAAAATCGATCGTTACTGCATGTTCTTGATGTTAGAAAACTTTTATTCCATTCAACACATATTTGTGGAATACCTCCTGGGGCCAGGTACTGTGCTAAGCCCAGGAGATTCAAAGATCAGTATACAGCTGTATCTGCTGAGAGCTGCCAGTTTGGTTGGAGTGGTCGACATGACTAGCACCCAGCAACAGAGACCTGCACAGGGGTCTAGGCAAGCACTGGGGTAGGGGTGGCAGTGGCAATCCAGGCTGGGGGACACTGAGAGGAAGGCTCCTGAAGAGGAAATATGTGGGCTGAATTTTGTACCTTGAGTGTCAGCCAGAAAAATAAGAGAAGGATGATTTAAGGAAAGGGGACCACAGGAATAAAGACAAAGGTGTGAGAGAGTGTGGCTCTGACAGGGAACTGGGAGGGGTGGTTCAGTCTTGCTGGAATGCAGGATGTGGGAGGAATGAGGCCATAGAGGTCACAAGGCCTAAATTAAAGAATTTGGGTTTTACCATGAAGGCAATGCAGTGACATTGAAGCATTTGAAGCATAGGGGTGGTTGGATTTGGGGATTGCAAAGGTCATTCTGGCACCATGTAGAGAAGGTGACCAGTCAGGAGGCTGATGCAACAATTTAGGGAAGGAGCAATGAAGGTATAGGCCAGGGGCCAGAAGGTGGAAATGTCTGTGGTAACAGGACGGGCAGGACTTGTCTGAGGGTGTGCCTCTCCCACTAGGGCAGGGCTTCCTAAGAACACATCCTTCAGAATTCCCCTACTAGGATGTAATCTTCTTAAGGGCAGGGTTTTTGATTGTTTTGTCTACTGTTGGATCCCCAGCACTTAGGGTACACAGTAGGCTGTCAATCAATATTTGCTGAATCAGAATCTCTCCCGAGGCACTAAGTTTAAAATGCAGATTGTTGGGCCCTGCCCCAGATGAATATATAATGAAAATAGCTACTGTGATTCAAAGATGTTTTTAAGTGAACTTACACTTTATTAAAATAATGTACATATATGTGCAGGCATGCGAACCTATGAATATTTTGGGGGAAGGAGCAGGAAGTTGAGAGAATTTCTGCTATTAGGTACTAAATTCCCCGTGAACTGAAAAACTAGGCAGATGTCTATAGAGAACAAGAGGGGAGCTTGTGGGGTATAAGAGAACAGTGAAAAGTTAAAATAACTGCTGGAGGAAAAATTGAAGAACAGGAGTGAGAGAGCAAAGAAGGAACACCAGGAAATGCAATACTATGAAAATCAAGCAAAGAAAGTATTTCCAAGAGGAAGGAGTCTTGGAGGCAGCATAAAGGATCTAGGTGAGAAAAAAAATCACTTTTGTGGGGTGAATTTCTCCAGCAGCTCTCAGAAAAAGAGGTGTAGGAATAGAGAAGGTGAATGATGGCTGGATCCAAGCCTTGGTTTGCCAAGATTATACATTTCTTTATGATATTATTTTGCTACTTTGCTACTAATTGTACTTAAGAGCAGAGAGTATAAAATAACCCGAAGGCACCGTGTTGGGTGGACAATGCCTTACAAAGGATACAGAGAGAGACTGAGGTGACCCACCCAAGTCAAGGAAGACAGCAAGGGAGAGAATAATATTTAATTCAACTGTGTTTTTCTACATCATAAAGGGATCATAATTAAATAGGGCCCTCATAAAAAGACCAACAAAGTATTAAAGTATAATGGTGTTTAAAACTGAGCCTTTGGGCATATGGGAAACCCTATATTTTTTTTGTGTGTAACATATATGTAATCTAAGTAACTGTTAAATTTTTTTTTAAATTATTAAAAATTTAAAAAAAACCTGAGCCTTAAATTTTGTTCTCATTCAATTTAGCAAATACCAGGACTCATTTTTAATACCTATAGAACAGATATCACCCTATTTAATACATAAAGATGGACTATAAGGTAGTTTGATCTTCAGTCTTCTGAAATGCAGTGATTCTTCAGGCAAAACCTTAGAATCTAGTCACCTAGGAGATGCTAGTGCTGCCCCTTAGTGCTTGTACTCTTCATTCAGCCCAGGCCTACCTGCTGACTCTAGAGCCCATAGTCTTGCCCCATCCATCACCTGCTCATCACTGGCTGCCATGATGTAATGATCTTCCTGGCTCCCCATGCAACAGCCCTCTCTGGCAAGTGCAACTATAAAGTGAAGTGCATGGTACATAGTAATGAGTTTCTTAATCCTCCAGAAACTCAGGGCTCAACCCTAACCTAAGAGGGGACCAGAACGAGCTCTGAAGAGTTTCTCTAGCTATATCTAGTTAGTCCTACTCTGACCCAGCTCTTCTGCCTCCACAACTAGAGCCAGTTCCTAACCTTGGCAGACCTTTGCCACTTGGATCTCCAGTGATCCCTTGCCTGGCCTCCACCTGGATTGATGCCCTAGATTTGTTTATTCATTCAATAAATGTTTGCTGAGCACCTCTATGTGCTAGAAACTCTTTTAAGTCCTGGAGATATAGCAAGGAAAAAACAACAAAGCCACCCTCAAATCCTTGCTCTAATTGAGTTTCACTTCTAAGGGCATTGGATTTTGCGTTGATCTCTTCTTATAGTATTTTCAACTTCTTTTCTGCCTTTTGACTGATCTTCCAGACTTGTAATGGTTTTCTGTGTGTCTAACCATGAACAAAAATTCCCTATAAGTGTTCCCATGCTTTAACACCTGACCTTTCAGATCTGTCTAGAGTCTAAATTCTGGCTTCCCCTGAAAGTTCTGCCCTGGTATATGTGCATGATGGTTAATGATACAGAGGATCCTTGATAATTAGGGCTGGAAGGGATTGTGTAATTTATCACCCTCGGTTTTGTATGAGGAAATAGATACTAAGAGAGTGCAAGTGGCATCGTCTAGGGCACATGGTGAAGGAGGGACGGAGCTCAGACTGTGCCTAAGTTCTTCTCAGGCTAACCACTGAGATCTGGGATCAGGGTGGTCGGGGTCACCTTTAACAAGTGGCACTGAATCTTTATGACTCCCCATCCCAGTCATTGAGATCTCTTGGGATTTTTTAAATAATAGAGTGTTATTGGCCCACATGTGTTATTTTTAAGATGCTTTAAAATCATAGGCAGAGTCACTAATTTGTAAATTAGTGTTAGATATTTTAAAAATTAACAAAAGTCTAAATTTCAGAGCCACTGCACCCCACACCCACTTCCTTTACTAATATTTGTGAAAAACTGCAGAAATGAACAGGCTGGTTTTGTAAACAAACCTTATTCATCTGCAATAGTCTTACCCACTGTGACCAAGGTGTCCTCTTTTATGATGCCTGTTTCTCCCTCATATCACATGCTAACGATCTGTCTTCAAAACATACACTTGAGTTCTAAATAACATAGACTCTCATGAACTCCAAATAGGCAAAAAAGGCAATTTACATTTCTTAAAAACGTGCTTGCTCAATGCTCCCTGGGCCCACCCAAAGATCCCTTCTAGGCATTAAACAAGTAGATTAAAAAAGTGTTTCCCTCATGGCTAAGTCAATTTGTATAGTTTTCCTGTTAATGTTCATCTGGATCCTTTGGACGTGAAGTTGAAGGTTCAGGCTGTGCCATCAACAAAGCTGTTCTGGCTTGGGTTGGGCAGCATTCAGTAGCAATAGTCATCTAGTCCAGTTGGCAAGAAAGAGAAAAATGGCCTTTCTGCATTCCAGTTTACAACCTTGAGCTGTGCTGGTTCTGCACTCAGTCAACTCCTTTCATTGTCTGAGCCCAGGTTGTGGGCCACGACTGGCTTATAAGCTCATTTGAAATCAGGGCTGTGTGTTCCTCATATTTATATTCTCTAGAGCACCTAGTATAGTGCTTTATACAAAAGGGTGCTCAATGTTTGTTTGTAAATTAAAAACACTGATGAGTTGTTGAGTGAAGGCTGGGAACTTCAAGGGAAGCAGGCCCAAGGGGAATGCCCTCCAGCACACACTGTCCCTTACCTCCCTGGTATTTCTGTGGTTCAGCTAAAAATAGGAGCAAAAGGAGAATAACCAGAGTAGAGAAAAGCAATGGATTATTTCAATCTTGGCATTTGTCTGGACACTGAAACTCAAGAAGGGGTGGAACTTCCACAGTTCAAATCCTGGCCCTAATCACTTGCTAGTTATATGACCGTGGATAAGTTATCAAAACTTTCAGTTTCACCCTTGTAAAATGGAGGTGATAATACAGTATCTACCTTAATAGGATTGTTTTGGTCATGCCCCCTTATTTATCCCTCTGCCTGGAATCTTCTCCCTAGGTACCTGAATGGTTAGCTCCTTCTCTTAATTCAGATCTCTATGAAAGTCTCACCTTATCCATGAAGCCCTCCTGAACCTCACTGACTACTAGCTTATTTTAGTTCGTAGTACTTAAAACCACCATGCATATTATATATTTATTTGATTACTTATTATCCTGTCCCACTCCTCAATAGAAGGGACTCAATAGAAGTGACTTGTGCACCTAGAACAGAGCCTGGCATGTAGAATGTGCTTAATATTCCTCAAATGGATGAATAGCGGTGAAATGGGTTAATACATATTAAATGCTTTGACATGAATGCTCAATATGTTTGTCACTATATTAGCTGTTATCATTCTTCAGCACATGTGGGGAACCTTTCTCGGTGCCGATATAGAGCCCTACTGTGGTGATATCTGAGCAGTGTTGGTTTTCTTACTTTGGGAAGGAATGCCTTGATCATGAGGTACATGCTGCGGACATTGAGATTCATTGAGAAGTCCCAGTCTTTCTCCTCACAGTCCAGGATGGTTCCATGATGGACAAAACTGGAAGTGTGATTAAAGAGTAGAAAAAATTCTCATTTGAAAAACTTCTATTCCATTTCCTTGTTACTTCTATTGTCATTTATTGACTTAGACTATTGTCCCTTTCTCTTACTATGATTTACAACCATTTAAACAAAGTATCACTTAGTATATTAGGTTATTAAGTACCCTACCACTTAAGCACAACAATTTAAGGTAGAAAAATTTGTTATTTAAGAACAACATCCTTCTTTTAAAAGAAGAAGGTAAGTTTAGGGCCACGAAACATAAGAAACTTTACCAACTACACTAGAAGCATCATGCCATTAAAAATAAACAACAAATAAATGAGAACACAGCACCTGCCCTTTGTGACTTTTATTTCAAGAGCAACAGTGCCCTCAGGTGCACAGATTTAACATTCTTAAGGGAAAGCAAATGCCTTATGGTCTCAGGGTAGCACAGTAATATTACCAGTGTATAGTTACAATATGTTGGGGACACAAAGCAGAACAAAATAAAACCTCAAAATAATCTCTCTTTTTCAAGTCACACTTCCTTGAGGAATCTTTCTAAAACCAGGACTCCATTTTGCTGTCACTGTCTTCTGGACCAAAATTATGTAATTAATTATAAAAATTGTTGGTCATGATTCCCATATACTGCTTGCTGTACTTCTCATTCAGTCAGAATGTCAGTTTTTCTGACAGCAAGAAGCACGTGTTATATTTCTATATGCCCTCCATTGCTGAAAATGGACTATTTGCTGCTTTTTTCACACCTCTGGGTGTATTCTCATATGAATAACGAGCAGGTCATTTATAAAATAGATGATCACAAGTTGTTGCTTTAATTTAATTTCCATACATTGTAACACATGATAAACTATGGATAGACTGGGATTTTTTCCCCTGCCGTAACATGGTTTGGAAGAACAACAAACGTATATTAATTAGAAGGCTCTCAATTTTTTTTTTTTTTGGTCAGTGCAGTAGTATAAGAAAGGTGGTTCATCCGAATGTAAATAATTCCTACATAAGCCTCAATTCTGCTCATTTCTAATGTTAGTCTGCATCTGCACGTAGCTGCTCTGCGTTCATTTTCTGATCATGCCTGCATGGTTTAGCAAGTTTGGTGTCACCCTGATAAGTTCAATTAAGCCATTCTCTTTGTGCTTTATATAAAGGTACAAGATGGAAACTTCTTTTGCTGGGATTTATTGTCTCAATAAGAAACATTGAGCTTGGGGCATGCAAAGGACTTGCTAGTAATATTGTTCCAAAAAATTGGGAACATCTGCATTTCATTAAACTTAGAAATTTGTTTCTGGTAAATGCACTTAGTTTTAAAGAAACGCTACTGGAAAGAATTTTTCATATTGTTTTATGTCCTAGCGGGTTAGCAGCAACAAGCCAGTTTGCAGTGAGCCTTAAAAATATCAATAGCTTTGTATCAGTACCAGTTGTCTTGGGTAGACCTTAATTGATTTTAGGCTCCAAACCTATATCGACTTCCATGGCTCTATTAGTTGCTGAATCTTATGTGTAATGGCAATGCTGTCAGAAGTCTAGCTCTATTTCTCAAGGAATTAATTATGGTTCACAATGAATAAATTTGTCACATTATCTAAATTCTTTTAATAAAAGTTCTAGAAAACTCTCTATAAGGAAAATGAAATTAAAAAGTTATGAATTACCCAGCAACATTAAAAAGAACATCAAGTCTCTCAATTTCATTGGCGAACTGTTCAATTTGTTTCTTCTTTGTGACATCTAGAACACGAATTTGGATACCTGAAAAACAAACAAAAGACACTATTTATAGCAATAGCCATAATGTTTAGCCTTGAAGAATTAGCTGTTTTGACATGAAGATTGCCAGTTAGGTCTTGGACTGTTCATTTTCAGTAGGGAAACATGCATTCATCTTAGGAACCTCATTAACAAAAATTACCTCTACATCTTAACCTCCAACACTTCTTTCTTTCTCTCCCTTCCTCTGTCTCAATTTCTCTTCCCATTTTCTAAAGTGAATAATAAGGTAAGGGTCTTTTCTCAATAATGACTTCACAGTGAAGTATGAATGAGCTATATTAGGTGTTTCTCAAGAAGCCAGCAATGATAACTGAAAGTGGGCTCATTTTAACCAGTTCTTCTCCCCGCCCCCCCCCCCCCCCGAGGATGGAGGATGAGTCACTGGTACAATAATGCTGAATTTGGAAGGTGTGAGGGGTGGAGTGTGGACAGGGTGGTGGAGGGAGGGGACAAGAGATTGTTTCTGTTTGTGAGCTTTACCTCTATGTCATTTTCATTATTTATTAGCAATGACTCTGTTGGCCAAGGGTATTATCACGTATTTCTCAAATAAATTGCAAGAAGAAATGAGGGGGCTAAAAGAAGGTATGGAACACTCGAAGTCTGGACATGACAGATCTGGCATGAGGTCTGAGAGCTACAGACTGTATTAGTTACTAACGAAAATCCAACGTTGTCTAATGAAAACAGCAATAATTATTTTAATTTTTTAAAATATGTTTTATTTTCAGATATAGGAATAAAAGATAAAGAAAGGAAAGCTGAAAGCTGAAGTTTCAGAAAAAACTTTCTTTTTGTTGTGCTATTCCAGTAGAGTAGTTTTACTTTGACTTGTTGAAATTATAATTCAAGATAGCCTAATTCAATAACTAAATTCAATGACCTAATTGTGTTTGGTCAAGCAACCAGTTCTATTTTGCTGAAACAGTTCACTTTCAAAAAAGTCACTGGCAATGCTTTCTTTCAAGGTAACTCTAATTGAAGTCCTTTGACATTAGCATGTTCAGTGTGGTAGAGAAAAGGGTGATACAGAGAGGGCTCTGTAGACAGGTTACTCTGTGTTGTTGCGAGAAGGGTTAACTAGGGTTTCATCCTTTCACCATTGTCAGCTTAAGGCTTTCTATTTTTTTTTTTTTTTAAAGATTTATTTATTTTATTACATATCTCCCCTTCCCCCCCGTTGCGCGGACGCGCCGAGACTTGGTCACTGCGCAGGCGCGGCTTTTCCCCGCTTGTGGGCGGTCTCTGCGTCCGATCACGGCCGGCTCCAGTTCGCGGGTGGCTGGCTGCGTTCCATTCACAGGCGACCTGCCCTGCCCGTGGCGGCTTTTGCCTGTCCGTGGCAGCTTTTTGCCCTGCCCCCGGCGGCTCCGGCCCGCCCATGGCGGCTT
>PVKH010030938.1:0-12403 GCA_004027955.1 Chaetophractus vellerosus
ATGATTACACATTTTGTCAAACCCTATAAAATTGTACAGTGCAAAGTGTAAGCTGTAATATAAAATATTGACCATGGTTAGTAGCAATGCTTCAACGTTTGTTCATCAACTGTAACAAATATACCATAATTATGTAAGATGTTATTAATAGGGGAAATGTGAGAGGGGGATGGGGTAAAGTATATGGGAATCCCTATACTTTCAATGTAATTTTCTGCAACGTAAAACTTCTTTAAAGACAACGTTGAGAGAGAGAGAGAGAGAGAAACTGAGAGAGTTCATCAATAAAAGACCTTCCTTACAAGAATTCCTAAATGGAGTTCTGCAAGTTGAAAGGAAAAGACAGGAAAGAGAGGCTAAAAGAAATTTGAAACAATGAAGATATTCAGTAAAGATAACTAAAAGGGTAAATGCAAAACCCAATAGTACTGTATCCTCAATATACAATTCTACTCTTTAAGTCCTGTAAGAATCAGAATACAATTGAACAATAAAAAGGAATATTTCCTGATAATAGACACACAAAATATAAGGAAGTAATGTGGGACAAAAATATCATAAAAAGGGGGAACAAAAGGATATGGGACCAGAGAATGTGTATTCTATTGAGCTTAGGTTGGTATCTTTTAAAATTAGTAGGTTATAGATGTAGGTTCTAGAATACAAAATCCAGAGTAACCACAAAGAAAGTATTTAAAGAATATATGGAAGCAAAAATGAGATAAAGATAACTTTGATACATCACAGAAGATCAACTATACAGAAGAGGAGTTTGCAACAAAGGAAGAGAGAGACAAAAAGTTATGGCATATGAAATTCAGAGAACAAAATGAAATATGTACTGCCTTTTCAGTAATAAAACAGAGAGTGGATTAAACCCCTGATCAAAAGACACAGATTGGCAGAGTGGATATAAAGGTATGATCCAACTATATGCTGTTTACAAAAGACTCACATTAGACACAAAGACAAAAATAGTTTGAAAATGAAAGGATGAAAAAAGGTAATCCATGCAAATAGTAACCAAAAAAGATCCAGGTAGATACACTAATAATGGAAAAATAGCCTTTAATTCAAAAGTTGTTTAAATAGACAAAGAACACTACATATTAATAAAAGGATCAATACACCAAGAAGAAATAATCATAAATACTAATGCACCTAACCACACTGCCCCAAAATATACGAGGTATACACGGGCAAAACTGAAGGGAGAAATAGGCACCTCTCCATTAATAGCTGGAGATTTCAATACAATACTTTCATCAACAGAATATCTAGATAGAGGATCATAAACAGAGACCATGAAAAATATTATAAACAAACTAGACATAAAAGACCTTACAGAAAATTTCACCAAAAACAGCAGGATATACATTCTTCTCAAGTGCACATGGATTTTTCCACATGTTGGGTCAAAAAAGTCTCAATAAATTTAGGAAGATTGAAATTATACAAAGCATCATCTCTGACCATAATGTAATGAAGCTATACATCAGTGACTGGCAAAGAACTGGAAAATCCACAAATATATGAAAGTTAAGTAACACACTCTTACACAATCAGCAGGTCAAAAAAGAAATTACAAGGGAAATAAGTAAATATTTTGAGATGAAGGAAAATGAGAACAAAATACATCAATCCTTATATGATGCAGTGAAGGGAGTGCTGAGAAGGAAATTTATAACCCTAAATGCTTACATTAAGAAAGAAGAAAGGTCTAAACTCAAAGACCTAACTGCACACCTGGAGAAAGAAGAAAAAGAACAGCAAACTAATATCAAACCAAGCAGAAGGAAAGAAATAACAAAGATTAGAGCAGAAAGAAATGAAATAGAGAAAAAAAAATAGAACACATTATCAAAACTAGAGTTGCTTATTTGAAAAATCAATCCAATTGACAAACCCTTAGCTAGACTGACAAAGAAAAAAAGATAGAAGATGCAAAAAATAAAATATGAAATGAGAGACATTACTGCAGACAACACATCATAAAAGGATACTGTAAACAAATGTATGCCCACAACCTAGATGAAAATGGACAAATTCTTAGAAACACGCAAACAACCTACAATGACTTTAGAAGAAATAGAAGGTATCAACAGAACAATAACAACTAAAGAGATTGAATTAGTCATCAAATCTTACAAACAAAGAAACGCCCAGGACCAGATGGATTCACAGGTGAATTCTACCAAACATTTCAAGAAGAATTACTATCAGTCCAGCTCAAATGCTCCCAAAAAACCGGAACAGAGGGAACATTGCCTAACTCATTCTGCAAGGCCAACATCACCGTAATACCAAAACCAGATAAAGATACTAGAAGAAAAGAAAATTATAGGCCACTTTCTCTTATGACTATAGGTGCAAAAATCCTGAACAAAATACTTGCAAATCTAATCCAACAGCATATTAAAACCCATGATCAAACAGATTTCAACACAAATATGCAAGAGTGATTCAAAATAATAAAATTAATTTATGTAATACAACATACTAACAAAATGAAGTTGTAAAACACAAGACATCTCAATTGAGGGAGAGAAAGCATTTGAAAAATCCAGCATCCATTATTCATAAAAAACACTTAGAAAAATAGGAATAGAAGGAAATGTCCTCCACATGATAAAGGGCGCATATGAAAATTCCAAAGCTAACATCATACTCAATGATAAAAGATTAAAAGCTTTCCCTCTAAGATCTGGAATAAGACAAGGATGCCCATTGCCACCACCACTTTAATTCAACATTGTGGTAGAAGTTCTAGCCAAAACAGTTAGACATGAAAAAGAAATAAAAGACACCAAAACTGGAAAGGAAGATGTAAAACTTTCACTATTTGCAGATGACATGATCCTATCTATTTAAGGTTCTGAAAAATCTTCAACAAACCTACTAAGGCTAATAAAATTCAGCAAAGTGATGGGTACAAAACCAACTCATGAAAATCAGCAGTGTTTCTATACAGCAGTAATGAGCATTCTAAGGTGGAAATAAAGAAAAATTTCCATTTACAATAACATCTAAAAGAATCTAATATCTAGGAATAAATTTAACCAAGAGTGTAAAGGACTTATACACATAAATCTACCAAACTTTGCTAAAAGAAATAAAAGGAGATCTAAATAATGGAAGGACATTACATACTCATGGAAAAGAAGCTTAAATATTGATAAGATGCCAATTCTACCTCAAATGATTTATAGATTCAACCCAATCCCAATCAAAATTCCAACAGCCTAGGGGAGCAGATATAGCTCAAGTTGTTAAGTGCCTGCTTCCCATGTACCAGGTCCCAGGTTTGATTCCCAGAACCTCTTAAAAACAAAACAAACAAATGAGAAAACCAACTCTCATTGGGGAGTGGATGTAGCTCAGTGGTTGAACATCTGCTTCCCATGTGTGAGGTCCTGGGCTCAATCCCCAGTGCCTTCAAAAAAAATTTCCAACATCCTACTTTGCAGAAATGTAGAAACTAATTTTCAAATTTATTTGGAAGGGTAAGTGGCTCTAAATTGACAAAACCATCTTGCAGGACTCACACTTCCTGACTTTAAAGCTTATTAAAATGCTACAGTGGTCACACAAGAATAGATATATAGACTAATGGAATTGAATTTAGAGTTCAGAAATGGACCTTCACATCTGTGGCCAATTGATTTTGGCAAGGCTGTCAAGCCCACTCAATTGTGAAGGACTGGTCTCTTCCACAAATGGTGCTAGGGGAACTTGATATCCATATTCAAAGAAATAAAGAAGGAGGACCCCTATTTTACACCCTATATAAAAATTAACTCAAAATGGATCAAAGACCTAACTATAAGAAACAGGACTATAAAATTCAGGGAGAAAATGTGGGGAAGCATCCTCAGGATCTTATGTTAGGCAATGGTTTCTTAGAATTTACAGCATAGCACAAGCAACAAAAGAAAGTATAGATAAATGGGTCTTCATTAAAATTACAAACTTTTGTGCAGCAAAGGTCTTTATTGTAAAAGTGATAAGAAAACTTACTCCATGGAAGAAATATTTGGAAACCACATATCTGATAAGGGTTTAATATGCAGAATACATTACGAAATCCTACAAATCAGCAATAACAAGAAAAATAAGACAATTTTTAAAATGGGCAAAAGACTTGAGTAGACATTTCTCCAAAGAGGATATACAAATAGCTAAAAAGCACATGAAAAGATGCTCAATGTCGTGTGCTGTTAGGGAAATGTAAATCAAAATCATAATGAGATATGATTTCACACCCACTAGAATGGCTACTATTAAAAAAAACAGAAAATTACAAGTGTTGGAGAGGATGTGGAGAAATAAGAACACTCATTCATTGTTGGTGGGAATGTAAAATTGTGCAGCTATTGTGGAAGACAGTTTGGCAGTTCCTCAGAAAGATAAATATAGAATTATCATGTGACCTGGCAAGTCTCACTATGAGGTATATACCCAAAGAATTGAAATCAAGGACTTGAACATATATTTGCACACTGATGTTCATAACAGCATGATTTACAATTGCTAAAAGATGGAAGCAATCTAAATGTCCATCAACTGATGAATGGATAAGCAAAATGTAGTCACAAAATGGAATATTACTCAGCATTAAAAAGGAATGAAGTTCTGGATCATGAGACAACGTGGATGAAACTTGAAGACATAATATTGAGTGAAATAATCCAGACACAAATGACAACTATTGCATGACATCACTGATGTGAAAGAATTAAAATAAGCAAACTCATAGAGTTAGAGTCTAGAATCTAGGTTAGGGGCTATGTGATAGGTAGTGAATGGCAAGTTAATGCTTAATTTATACAGAATTTCTATTGAGTTAATTGTAAAGTTTTGGAAATGGATGGTGGTAATGGTATCAGGATATTGTAAGCATAATTATTAGCACTGAATTAAATATGTAAAGGGAGTAAAAAAGGGAAATTTTAGGTCATATATATGTTACTAGGATAAAAAAAATAAAACAAAAGACTGTACAACACAGTGAACCCTCTTGTAAGCAATAGACTATAGTTAATAGTACAATTACAGAAATGTTCTTTCATGAATTATAAAAAATGTAGCACATTACTGCAAAGTGTTAATAATGGGGTGGGATATATGGGAATGCTTTGTTTTTTACATGATTTTTCTATAATCCTACTTCTCTAATTTACAAAAAATAAATAAATAAAAATAAATAATTTTAAAGCTACAGATACCCACTTATATGTCAACATCATATAATCTAAAGCATTAATTAAGCCTGAACCCACTTCATTGCATTGTTAGCCACTGAGGAGTTTGGGGTTCTAAAAGGACATACCCAAAGAGTATGTGGTTATAAGGAGGTCTTCAATGTATCTTGTTTTAGTTTGCTAAGGCTGACAATGCAAAATACCAGAAATGTGTTGGCTTTTATAAAGGGAACTTATTAGAGTAAAAGCTTACAGTTCTAAGGCTGTGAAAATGTTCAAATTGAGGCATCATCAGAGAGGCTGTCTCACCAAAGTTGACTGTGGGCAATTATGGACTGCTGCCACATGGCAAGGCAAAATGGAGGTTCTGCTGGTCTGGCTCCTCCTTCTCTAGGCTCACTTTCTCCGTGAGATCAGCTGTGGGCAATCAAGCACATGGTAGGGCTCTTCTCTTTAGCTTTGAGCTGCTCAATGGGCCTAGCCTCTCGGGGGCCTCTTTCCAAGCCTCTGTGATCGGCTCTTTCCAGGCTCTGGCCTCTCTGTCATCCTCTTGGGGTACATCTCGGCCTCTCAGCTGATCCTGGAGTCCTCTTTCACGTGGCAGGGTAAAAATGCCAGCTATCTTTTTCTGTTTTCAGTGCTCCACTTATATAAGCTTCCAGCAAGAGAATGGTGACCCAACCCGGGGGATGCCTCACTGACATAGTCCAATCACAGGCCCTTAAGCCATCTAATCAAGCCATCTAATCAGAAATTCTCTTAAGTGAATCCACTGCAATAAAAGGGCCCCATACCCACAGATATGGATTAATTCAAAGAACATGATCTTTTCTGGGATTTACAAAACTTCAAACTGTCACACATGTTCTTTTTTTTTCTAAGTTTCCTTGTCTATTGCTAAGGCCTCTATTAATCAGCATTTGTCAGGGCAAACCAGGCAGTATTAGCAAAGGCTGGGCCTCATGACCCATTGAAGATGCAGGCAAATATTATTTGAAATTAGGGTCATTAATGAAAATCTAGGGTTGATGGCATTGACATACAGACGAAAAATTATATACTGATGTTGCTATGAAATAAAATATTATTCTGTCATAAAATGACATGTAGTATCAACAATGATTTTATATATATGAAATAAAGAAGCTCAATATATAAAATCATGTATTTAACTTAGTTGATAAAGCAACAAAATTTAATATATTTTTCCTCAAAATAGCTAAGCAATAATGAACCTGGAGAAATAATTGTTTAACTAAATGCCTTAATTTTATTGAAAGAGAGACATGCCATCCATTGTTTCTCTTCACTTTTAAGCATAAAAATTGTGTTTGCTCTTACTTTATTTAGCCCAGAAAAAATAATAATTTTCTTTTCATTATAAACTAACTTATTCTAAGATCTTTGGAGTATGTTTTCAAAATATTATATATATGTGGATGTACATGAATGTGGAAAATATATATATACCTAATCCTCACCAAACTATATTTCTTCATTATGATAAGAGGCCAGAGCAATGCCTAACAAGCTGGGGTTTTTTTCATGCAATTTTTGGCAATAATTTAATTTTTAAAATTCTGTAAGATAATTGGGACCAAGCATAACTTCTCTCACATTCTGTCATATACAGAAGGACCTATCTTCAAATTAAATGATATTCCCTAGGATTTGTTGTAAAAAATAAATTTTGTTGTAAAAATAAAATCCATGAATCAATGAGAAAGCAATAAGCAAATCTTTTCGTAATGGGTAATACATATACAAAGGACACACTGTCCTGCTTCATTTCCCATTTTCCAATGTACTTGGTCAGAGTGAAACTGGGTGCATGTCAAAAGCTCTTTGATGAAGACATCTGCCACACTATTCAACATATCCTTCTATTTCCAAGTGCTCTGACAGAGATACCCATTTTTTAAATAATATTATGCAATGTCATCTCTTTAATTGGAATATGTAGTTGATGTGTCTTGTGGTGATTCATTCAGAGATAGAGATTTAAATAGCAGCTATTTATATGTTAATTAATAATGTGACATGCAGAGCCCTGTGATTAGACTATGCACATAGCCTATTGAGCACATTGCTAATTTTGATTTTTCTCACAAATGAAGATGAAGAGCTGCCCTTTCAAGCCCTCTTTTAGTCTGGTTATGCAAATAAGCTCTGTCTTTATAATCTTATTAATGAAGGGCATACTCATCATTAAGAATAATTTTAAGGGAATAACAGCAACTGCATACATGACATCACATAGATCTTATTTTGTGTGGACTTTGACAGTCTTTACTAGAAACTTCCTTCAACCACAAAGCCTCTCTTAAAATTGGATAGTAGGAAAGGGAAAGATTGAATAATCTGAAATTAATAGAAGACCATTCTAAAGGTGAATATTTTTCTAAGCCGCCAAGAAGTCAGTATGGTAGCTGACAACATGACCCCACTATCTAAACCAAGTACTATATGCTGATTACAGTTAATTTATCTTCCCTAAATATGTATTGAGGACCTACTGCTGGACTACTTTGTGAAAACTGTAAAAGGGAAATTCAGATGGTGTGAAATCTAACAAAACATTCTTGCAGTATGTTTAACAAGAATTACAATTATGTGAATAACTATTTGATAATAACATTATAAACCACCCTCACAATTTAGTGGTTTAATACAGAAACTACTTACCTAGCTAAAAAAATTCTTTATGTGGGTCAGTAGTTTCAGTCAGGTCAGGTAGGCTTTTCTTCTGCCCATCTTGACTAAATTCATTCGTGCATCTACATTCAGCTGCTGCTTCTGCTTTCAGGGGTTGACTGGCTTTCACCTAAAGTGGTGATAGTAAATGGTCTATGTCTCCCTCATCCAATAAGGTAGCCCTGGTATCTCCATGAGGAGAAAATGGCAATCACAAAAGTATATGAGGAGAAAGCAAGTCCTTGATAGACAAGCTCTCCTCAGTTATCTGCTTCATCAAGTAGCTATTGCACTGTTGACCTAAACAAGTCATCTGTCTAGGACCAGATTCAGAATGGGAGGAGAATACCCAGAGGCATGAATACGTAAAGCAGGAACAAAAGGGAAACAATAATGTAATACTATCTACCAAGTTGTGCCCTGAGGACCCAATGATTCACTGCTCTTAAACATGCAAATTATATTCATTTTTACCAAGAACCTTAGAGGTCTTATTGGATAATCATGGCATCAGCCTTGAAGTACAAGATCATATAATCTAAAGTGAAGTTTAAGGAGGATCTTTGATAAAGTTACTCTAGATTAAGAGACCTGTGAAATAAAAATGCCCTTCTCATACCCAGTACTCTACCATATAGGGAAAGGGATAAACAAAAGTTTCCCCAATTTAAAAAGGAGAATAAGAGGTGTGTCAAGTTCCCTGCTATATAGTTTTTCTGAAGTTCATACAGGTACCTGTTGCCAGGAGCATGTACTCCAGGAGCAGGGAATGCTCCTTTATGAGGGCCAGTTCTGCTCCCTGGAAGTGACTCCCCAATCCATTATTTTCCATTGTTCTTGCCTCCTCCCTCAGGGCTCTTGGATTCACCCACCCACTCATTTGCTTTTTCTTCTTTAAAATGGTCTGTACTTGCAGTGTAGTAGCTTTCTCAACCTGATTCCTGCCCACAAAAAGGCCGTGAAACCTTTTTTTTCAACTTGAGCAAACTCGTTCCAGTGTCATTCAATTTGGTGTAGTCCTTTGGTAGTAAAACACCTTTAAATATTTCAGGGCTTTCTATGTATCAGATTATGGTCTGCTCCACTCAACAAAAGATACTCCAACAGTTGTTTTTGAAATGGACCTCTCTCCACTTGGGCATTTCAGGCTTCTATGCAACATGCCATAAAGATCCTTAGAATCCCTTTTGTTTGACTTAATAGCTCCTGAGAGTGGTTTTGCTCCTCAGGAGACCTTTGACAATGTTTGGAGACATTTTCCATTTTTGTATCTGGGGAAGAGGGTGCTACTAACATCTAGAGGACTGAATCCTGGAATGCCGCTAAACACCATTCAATGTACATTATCCCTCCCTGACACACATACACATACAACAAAGAATTATCTGGTCTCAAATGCAAATGTTTCAATGCTGAGAAAACTTGTTTTAGCTTATAGTGACTATGAAGTGCTGCCCAAAATACTTTCAGAAGTTTTTCCAGAAGTTCTTAGTTCTTTCAGCCCTACTCTTGCTTAGAAATTTGTCCTCAGATTTCACTTTACTTTGAAAATCTTTTACAAGCTTGGGAAAGTGGAAATAAGGGTCAGTTTGATTTTTCCAATTCAGGAAGCCTTGTCCATCTGCATTCTCTCTAAATTCTGCTTGCAATTTAAATTTCCTCTTTTGTTCAACTCTATATTATAGTACCTTATTATATGCAGTTGGCGGCCCTAATGTTTTCAACAGAGGTTTCAAAAGAATAGGTGTTTTCAACTGGGTCTTTTCTACCAGACTCAAAAAAATTACCACATATGCCAATTGTTACTGCCTCACCCACGTTGCCATTTCTCCAGCCTCCAAAAACAACTTTTTCACCCTTTATTTAGTCTTCACTAACAATTTTCTTACTGCTATTTGGGACGTCCTTAACAATTTCCTTGTTATTCTTTAAACCACTGCATTAGCATGGTTTCAAAGACATTGTCAGGTGTTAAGTTTTTTATGATAGCAGTCCCTTGTTTCTGCCACTGTTTTGTTGTTGTTTTTTTCCCCTTTTTTTAACCAGTTAGTTTTGTTTTTTTTTTCCCATCAGTTTGGGTTGGACTCAGCTGGGTGGTCCTTCTGTTGGCATCACATGTGCTATCTCATGCATCTGCAGCCAGCTGCTGGTCATCTAGGCAGCTCTGCTTTTCACAGTGACTGGCTGTCTGCCTGGGCAATGGGAAGGACTGGATCACAAGTCACTCAAAATGCACAGGCTATCACAGACGTCTGCAAAATGTGACACTGGCAAAGTTCCCAAGAGCAACAATAGGAGGGAAACACTAACACACAAGCAATTTTCAAAACTCTGCTCCTGTCATGATTATTATTAACCCATTGGCCAAAACAAGTCTCATAGTCAAATCCAGATTCAGTATAAGAGGTGATTACTCGAGCTCATAAAAATAGGGAGGCATAAATATGTTCGGGTCACGGCAAAAATCAACCAGAGGACTTTTTACAGTTTTTTGAAAGGTCTTTATCAATAACAGCAAAGACTATTAGACATTATATTAGTCCCTTTAGTAGCAAAAATGATTATTTGTAAATATTTCAGAAAGTGTTATTTTATTCAAAAAATTCTCATAACTATGAAAATGGTAGACAAATTTAGTGATGTAAACATATATTATGTATGACACCGTGGCACATTCAAGTTATATTATGATAATGAAAATATCATAATAATGATAATGATAATGAAAACTCCAGATATTTGAACCCCAAATGTAATTTGAAAAGAGATCTGGATCAGCATTCACTAGTTTATTACCTGAACGCTGGCCCTAGTTCTTAAACCCATGAAGCATTTTGAAAGCACTCTTTAAGGTGGATGTGAAATTAGCATTCCCTACTCTTCACTACTATATGCCCAAGAAAGAGAAGTCATGCACTCATACAACCTCATACACATCAACATTTCAGGCGTCATTTTTTTTTTAAGATTTCTATTGATTCAGGAGAGAAACAGAGAGTGAAATTCTCCTTATTCTCCTCTGTCTTTCAAGAGTTTAAGATTTACATGACAGGGATTTACCCAATAAAGAGCCAACGCATCAAACAAATGGTTTTTATTCCACAGATGGGGAAAGGGAAGACTCACAAAGGCATATTTGCCAACTGGACTGGATTCCGAAACTTGAAACAAAGAATAGATCCATAACAGCCCTTTCTATCTAGTGCATGAAAAACTCAGTCATCTTTGGAATAAATTAATAATTTTAGTCTTCATTCAGATATGAAAGACCAATCTCCAAAAAAGATAAGAATTCAAATCCTTAGTTGCTGCTTTTTTGTATTTTTATTAAAAGAAAACAAACCGAAAGAAACATAAAAATTAGATTGATTTTAAAAAACAAACCTAAGTCATTTTTTTTTCCTGCCACAAAACCTTCATGTAACTGTTTCCAAGGTTTTGAGGAATTGAGTTGGGAAGGGTTGGGTTTTGCAGGTGACAGGGAGAAAGCTGTAGCAAAAAAAGAACACTCTCTAACCAAGAATGCTTGAGCAAGAAAAGATGAATGTATAAACTACTTTCTGAAGATTACGGTTCTTCTAACTATAGTCTTATCCTGAAACACTCAGGCATCATCTAACCCCATTGTGCAGTTCTGTGGCATAATATTAGATGTTTGAATCAGTTTTGTTTGTTTGGTTTGGTTTTATGACAGTCATGACAATTAGAAAACTTTTAATTTCAGCTCCTTATTTTGTAGCTTTTACTTCTGACTGTTATTAAAAAAAGACATAGCCATCAAAGTCATGTGGTGAGGATGTTTACTCATGTCTTTTCTGAGTGAAGTGATTAACAAATTAAAATTCATAGATTTTTATACATTTGGTGGGTGATATAGGAAGTCTAAGATTATGGTAAACCCTGAAATGTATCTTAAATCTATAACTGGGGCCAGCTGGATAGCCCAGTGGATAGGGTGCCGGCATACCACATGGGAGGCCCCGGGTTCGGTTCCCAGGAACCTCTCCTAGCTGGCAGACCGCCTTGAGAATGGCAAGCTGCCATGGGCGGGCCAGAGCGCCGTGGGCAGGGCAAAAAGCTGCCACGGACAGGGCAAAAGCTGCCACGGGCAGGGCAGGTCGCCTGCAAATGGAGCGCAGCCTGCCATCCGCGAACTGAGAGCCGGCCGTGAATGGAAGCAGAAGCCGCCCACAAGCGGGGAAAGCCTTGCCTGCGCCGTGACCAGTCTCGGTGCGTCGCCGCAGCGGGGCGGTGGGGAGATATGTAATAAAATAAATAAATCTTTAAATCTATAACTATTACATTAGATCCAGATAAATGTCAAAGCTCCTTTAATCCTTTTTCTTGTAATTGAAATGGAATAAACATCCTGATCTTCAAAACCAGATCACTTTTCTACATTTCTACATCTCTTTAATGTAGCTGGAATATTAAAATTTGATGAAGTTAGAGTTCTTATCTTTTTTATAAAAATATTACATTCAAAATTAAATATATGGGGATGCTGT
>PVKH010030939.1:0-12405 GCA_004027955.1 Chaetophractus vellerosus
CTTTCAGCTTCTCCGAGAACACAGAAAAACCCTGAAAGTTCCACTGTGATTTCTGCGTGCATTCACATAAGGTTACATCAACAACCCCCTTCCTGCAGCACAGAATCCGGCAGTGGACATAACACAACACCCCAGCCCTGAGGTTGACAGGACAAAAGAGCAGCCCGAGCAGAGACCCTCTGTCGTCCCCCAACCTACATCTCCCCAGGACCAAGCAGGACTGCTCAGGACGCTGTACAGAGGATTCTACTGGGAGGAGATCGCCTAAACAGCCACTCTGCTGAGGACGCTGGCATGCTCCGGCTGGGCTGGAAGGAGCGGGGAGTCCTCAGGTGGCGAGAACAGAGTCAAGTCGGGACGGGGCTGGGAGTGAGGGGAAGCGGTGGAAGGTGACCCAAGTCCAGAAATGGCAGTTAGGGTCTCCCATTAGTCAGGCTGCATCGAGTCAGCTGGGAACATGTGCTACGGCAGGGTTAATAGTTTCTAGTAACGAAAACCTTGATTCATAAAAAATTGAAGACAGCCCTGTCTCTGGGAGGTTTTTGGCATGCAGAGGTTTAACTCAGTAAGGTGCCAGCCACCCCACTGTGATGCACCCCTGTGAAGGCTGCTCAGCCCCCAGGAAATCCTCCTGGAGCAGGAGTGCCAGGAGAGGCGGGGAGAGCAACACGCGAGAAAGGGCAGGAGGGTCCCTTAATGAAGTCCTCGGGTTCTCCAGATGGAGCATTTCAAGGTTGGGGTAACTACTTGATAATGCAAGAAGAAAAAAAATCCAGTTACAGGCACAAACCTTTAACAGCGCAAGAGCTGAAAAAAAGCAGAAGTTCCTCACCCATCTGGCATGGTCCAGAAACACTTTTTAATCTGTGTCATCCCAATTTATAAGAAAGAAAGTAAAGGAGAGAGGGAGAGAGGGGGAGGGAGAGATGGAAATATTGAACATTAAGGCAACCCAAAGTTATTGTGATGGTTAAGTTCATGTGTCAACTTGGTCAGGTAATCGAGCACTGGCCTGTCACTGTGAGGACATTTCATGGACATTTCATCAGTAATTGATTGCATCTATGACTGATGACATCTACAATCAACTGAGGAGATTGCCTTCAGCAATGAGAGACATCTCATCCAATCATTTGAAGGTTTTAAAAGAAGTGATGATGTCAGTAGTCAGAAGAGAAATTCTCCTTCTCTACTTCAGCCAGCCAGCTTTTCCTGGGGAATTCATAGAAAACCTTATCGGAGCTCCCAGCTTGCAGCCTGCCCTATGGAATTTGGACTTGTGCACCCCCACAGTCTCGCGAGACAATTCTTATAAAATCTTATAATATTTACAGCTATCTCCTGTAGGTTCTGTTTCCCTGGAGAACCCTGACTAATACAGTTATCTAATTCATCATCAGGTTTACTTCATTCAGTTATGTGTGGACCTTAACTTTCCTGAGAGTTTCAAATGAGAACGACGCAGGCTGCCTTCTGCTAGGTGGTAATTACATGCCATAACTTATTAAATAAGAAATCCCATTTCACAAAAAAGTCATTACCACTAAAAATAAAAATGGAAGCTAGCTATTTATATGCTGCCTGTCACCACGCCCTCTCACACGCAGCGGTATCAAAACAAAGACATGTGGCACAAAAAGCTCCTCTCTCATGCCCCAAGAGCTGCAGAACTGTAAACGGGGGAGGCACAGCCACTGGCAGAAATCTTGCTTGCCGAGTTCATTAATTTAGGTTCATTTCATCAAGCACACAAATGTGTCCAATTGAGAAGGAAGCACAGTGGCCAATTCTCTGAATCTCCTGGAATCTGGATGTGCTCTAAGGTACAATGTGCAGCGCCAACTCAAGGTCAGCCTTTCCCTCCATTTCTCTCTCTCTCAGGAAAAGAAAGAACAACAAGGAGAGGTTTTGGCAAAGTAGCAAGATAATGAGTTTCACTGAACAAAAAACATGTAAAATCTATTTGCAGTCAGCTTAATGCATATTCTGAAATACAGTCTGTGCAAGTGTGTGATCGATTACACATAAAGCACAGCCTCTACCTCCACTCACCCATCTGCCAGAGCAGAGGACACACCATGTCTTCTGTAAGACACCGGAATTGATCTAGGCCCCTCTCTCTGGGTGCTTGCTCTATTTTCTATTTTCACCAGTCGTTAGCCAGGAACCAGTGTTGTCTGCTCCCAAACCTGTATTAGTCAGTCACAGGGGTGCCTTTTGAAATATACCAAAAATTGGTCAGTCTTTATAAAGGGTATTTATTTGGGGTAGACGCTTACAGTTACCAGGCCACAAAGCATAAGTTTCTTCTCATACCAAAGTCCACG
Organism: Chaetophractus vellerosus; assembly: GCA_004027955.1. Taxonomy (NCBI): domain Eukaryota; kingdom Metazoa; phylum Chordata; class Mammalia; order Cingulata; family Chlamyphoridae; genus Chaetophractus; species Chaetophractus vellerosus. The sequence goes on from PVKH010030939.1 coordinate 2,328, forward strand.
TGTTGGAGCAAGACAGCTGCCGACATCTGCAAGGGCTCAGGCCTTTGGGTTCCTCTCCTGCCGGGGCTGCATTTCTCTCCGGGCTTAGCTTCTGTTTCCTCCACAAGTTCAGCTGTAGACCATGAGGCTCTCTACGCTTTGCGTCTCTCCACAAGGCCAGCTGTAGACTATCAGGTGAACGGCTCACTCCAACATCAGAACTGCTTCTCAAATCTGCTTCTCCAAATCTGCTGCCTTTTGTCTTGCCTTTTATACTTGAGACCACGCCCACCAAGGGGTGGGGCTCAATGTCCCACTGTCATGGCAGTTAACACCCTAATCATAACCTAATCATGCCCAGATTAACAGATCAGTTTACAAGCACGATTCAATATATATATTTTTGGAATTCATAATTACATAAAACTGCCAAACCATTACACTTGCCTATGCCAGTTGTATTTGTTAGTGCAATTACACAACACTAAACATGTACAGTAATAAATACAGCTAGCACTATGTACCAGACATTTTCCCAGGAACTTTATTTGTATTGATTGATATAATTCTCACAGCAATCCTATGAGGTATGTGGATCATTAACCTTATTTTGCCAGTGGAAAGATTGAGGCCACAGCCCAGCTTTAAGCTGGCAAGTAGCAGAGCTCAGATAAGAACCTGGGCAGCCAGCTCCACGGCCCACGCCTTGAACTACCAGGCTTTGCTGCCTACGTATCAGGTAAACTGACATACATGAAGGCAAAAGGAGTGGCAGTTTCTACGAATTAGATTAAATGTTTTGGAAAAACTCATTAAAGCCATTCTGTTGAAAAATAATTGACTTCAAAACAGGTGCGAACAAGACAACTGTGAAAGCCTAGGAGGGAAAAAAGCATAAACTTAGAATTCGGAGCTCAGGTTACCTTACAAAGGTCTTGTGTGCTTATTCTGCTCTAACAAAGCAAACTGGAAATCTGAGGCACCGCGTCTTGGTTGCGGTTCAGAACAAGAAGGACAATTCTGCATTCCTGTCACTGAACCCACACTCAGAGTAAGAGTTTATGTGTGTTAGGTGTATACATTTTAAACATATATAACTATAACATTTAAGATATCTGCGTTCCCAGCTTTATTCTACTTTTTCAAAAAACCAAAAACCGTTTGTCCTAATCATGTCAGGTAAGAAGGCTTCTAAACAGACAGCTTATCAAGAACCTCAAAATAGAAAATGCTATCTAAGCAATTCTAGTGTGACCCCCATTGAATGCAACGTCCTTGAGAGTAGGGGTTGTCTGCTGTGCTCACTGCTGTGTCCCCAGACCCTAGAAAAACATCCTCTACATAAAAGACAATCAATCGTTATTGTTGGATGGATTAATGCATAAATAAATGAATGCAAATTATGTGGAGCTGTAATATTGGCTCAGTGCAGTGAGGTCCATATAAACAAAATTGCACAGGGAATTTGAAAGAGTACCAGGAAAATATTCCTCACTCTTCACAAGTAATGAATTTAAACGTGGTTTTTATGTGACTTGATTGTTTAGTAGTATAAGTCTTCACTTTTCTCTGGTCTAACAGGGTAATGAACAAGCAATGGCATAACATATAATGTATGCAGAGGACAAAAAAGGTTGTCTGATGAAAGGAAGGGAAGGGAATAAATTAAAACTTGAGAATCTACTAAGTACCTGATGCCTCTAAATACATTTTCATTTTAAAACACAAAAATCTGGAAGCAGGTGTGACAGTTTGAAGCTGGGTGGACCCCAGAAGATCATGTCCTTAGAGCTAATCCGTTCATGGGCGTGCCAACCTATTGTAGGTAGGGCTTTCAGCTAAGAGCCTTTAATTAGATTGTATGAGTCTTATTGGAATCCTTTAAAAACTGGAATTGGTGGAGCCACAGACACGGAAACAAACTCCTAGAAGCTGAGAGAGAAAGCCACAGATGGAGCAGCCAGAAGCTGAAAGAAATGGAGCCTGGAGTTGAAGGCAGAGACTGGCAGATGCCACCACTGAGCCCTGCCAGGTGCCTGATCACCCACAGCTGCAGCTGGGCCTGATCATGCCTTGATTTGAAAATTTTTCTTAGCCTCAAAATTGTAAGCTTATAAGTTATGAAATCCCCATTGTGAAAAAAAAAAAGAAAAAAGAAAAAAGAAAAAAAAAAAAGCCAACCAATTTCTGACATATTGCCTTGGCAGTCTTGAGCAAACTACAACAGCAGGTCTTAACCCCTTGAAGATTTTTATCTACTCACCCAATAGCCCCTTACTCCCTTTAACACCTGGCTTGTTAGTACTAGGAAAACAGTAAATTATTTTCCAGCATGATTGAAGAATGGGATGAAAGTTTCACGGGTAACCACAGGTGACCTCTTTGCAAATGACTAGGGAATGGACCAATGAGCATCTGTTGAATAATTAAAATAAATGAGATATACTTAGAAAGCGCCCTCATCCTAAGTTACCTTGTAAGCTTTTTCAGGGAGAGGAGCATAGCATATGGCAAGAAGCATTAGCCAGTAGTTCAGAAGGCCCAAGGACAACTTGAATGGCTCAATGTACACATGGTTTTCAGCTAAGCCCAGGCTCTCACCTATGAAAGATGGGACTAAATTTACCCCCATGAACTCGAAGACAACTTTAGTCCCAAAGCTCATCATATTCTGGGTGTCCCCAGGCATGTCACAACCCTGGCAGTATCGTGACTTTCATGGGCCCTGGGCACTTTGGTCTCCATGGGTACCCTTCCTCCATCAAAAAAACAAGTATTACAATTATATTTTACAACTGTGTTGTGAAAAAGACAAGTGTCTTTTTTCAATATTACATATTAAAACATTTTCTCTGACCTAAAGCTCTTTTTCTCTTTTGCTCTTAAAAGAAATGAACACATTTTTATGGGCACAATACAAAAGCATCGCAGGCCCCAGGAAATGTGCCTGCTGTACGTGAAGCCAACCCTGGTCCTAACTAAACCTATGTCTCAGGAACAGGTAACGCCTGCCCTTCTTCCCTCCCTCCCCCTCAAACCAGACCATCTACAGGAGCTGTGTTCACACAACACACGGCCGCAGGAGCAGAGCGGCACTGCAGGAAGAGCCATCTGGCAGCGTGCGTAAGAGGGCAGGAGGAAGGTGGGGCTGGAGGCCAGAGGCCAGCGAGGCGGAAGCCAACCCAACAGCGCACGCAGTAGGCACTAAATGAGGAGCATGCCCGGAACCAGATGCCAAGCAACGCAAAGACAATGCTCCTGGACTGGACCACCAACTGTATCTTTCCTGTCTTCCTGCCCCCTAAACTGGTTCCAAGATTTTCTGGTCTAAGTGGTTGAGATTCTGCCCATCCAGCATACACTCCCAGAGTGCCTGCGATATTCCAGACATTGCTCAAGACACTTGGTCTACTCGAGCAGGACAACAGAAATGAAGATGCCCGACCTGACGTGAATGTTCTTCTGGAGACTACAGATGATAAACACAAGCATGAGAAATAAGTATATCATAGCATGCATTAAAGGTGGTAGAAGCTATGAACAAAGCAGTAGAGCCAGGTGAGGGGGGCCAGGAATTCCAGTGGGGTGGAGACTACAGCATTAATTAGAACTGATGATGGCAAGCCTCAGAAAGAAGGTGAGTGAGGTGGCCGCCTGCCAGGAAGCATTCCAAGACAAGGGGAGAGCTTGACAAAGGTTCAGAGGTAGGGATGTGCCTCCCTAACTACCCCCAAACCTGTCCTTAAAGGAGAAAATTCAAATGTTACAAGCAGCTCAAAGCAATCTCTACCTTAGGAGGAGGAGGAACTGATTTAAGGTAACCAAGACCGAATTTGAACAAGCTAAGCATTCCAAGTCCAGAAAGAAATTAGACGTGTGGACCCTGCAACACAGGGTGGGGCTGAAGATACACTTTCGGTGCTCCTAAGAGAGTCGAGCTAAGGGTTAAATGCTCATGGATTCCTTTTCCTATTCTTGGCTTTCCTGTGTAATTAGGTTCTGGTCAACAGCATGTGGGTGGAAGTTAATTACTCTGCCTCCACACTTGGCCATAAAAGCCCCTGCGCACTGCACGCTCTGCTTCCACTGCAACTGCAGGGACCTATCTTTAAGATGGAAGCTTCAGAAGATAAAGGCTCTCAGATTCCCAAGTCCCTGCTTGGAGGAAAGCTGCCCAACCCACAGAGGATGTGGTAGGAGTGAGAAATGCTGACTTAATCGTGTTAAGCCCCTCAGATTTCTAGGGTTGTTTTTAAAGCAACTCGTCTGGATTGCCCTAACGAATCCAGTAGACATCTCTATGGTGGAGACACTTAGGGCAGAAAGAACCGCTATCATCAAGGGATCAGTCCTCTTTTGAAATTGCCTTGAGCAGGACGAGTGAAGACCAAATACAAGGACGCTCAAACTTTTAATTACTGGACATATCTAAATTATTTCATTCTGTCAACTACACTCTCTTGGAACTCTTGCTTCTCTAGGATCCTAGGACCCAGTTGTCCCTGGTTCCCTCACACCTCACTGCTGTTCCATCTCCTCTTCTGCCTACCCATTCAACAGGAATGTCCTGTCTTGGCTCACTTTTGTGGTCTCCACACATTCTTCCTGGGAAACCCACTGGCTCTCAATGCTTCAGCTCCTACTTACACACTCATGACTGCCTCATCTAGATCTTTAATCCTTGCCTCTCTCTTGAGCTACAGTCCTTCCTGGACACATCTGCCTTATAGAGTGTAGGCATTGTCAGCTAAAATCCCTATATCCAACGCAAGGTTGAGCTTACCTCCAGAACATGCTGCTCCATCCATAGTCACTATCTGGATCAGTTATGACTCTATCCTTCCAGCCACGGAGCTGCAAACCTCAGAGTCACTCCTGACTCTTACTTTTCTTTCCTGGCCCCAAATCCAACACTGAGTCATTTTAATTTTATCTCTTTCTGATGGAAGAGACTACCCTAGAAAATCCCCCTCAAGGGGAAAGGGAAATATTTTACCTTTCAACAAGGCTTTTTCTCTTTGGTTTCCAGATTGTCCTCTAAGTTAGTTCAAGTTCAAAGGGCCTCAATGTTATTTAAAAGATTCTGGAATTTCATTATTGCACAGCAGTTTGGATTTGGCCACAAAGGCCATGTTTATTAGACTAAAGATCGTGAGGAATATTAGTGAAGCAATTTAAGAGGGTGAGTGAAACAGGGCCCCATGAAAGGCCAAAGGCCCTGGTTAAAAAAAAAAGCCCCCCAAAAGAAGGGGTCTTCTAGGCCCCTGCCAGGGCCAGGTGAGGTAACAAAACACATACCCACTACTGTGGAACCTTTTGATAGCCACAAGAGGAACTTCTGTCCCTTCTCTAACAAAAGAAAGTCACACTGCTCCCCAGGACCCACAGGCACTGGGATCTCTCTCCCTTTCTCCCTCTCTCTCTCTCTCTCTGCACAGGCTGTATCCCACCTTGCAGGGGGAAGTCTGTAACCCTCCATAGGCTAAGGGAATAAGGACCTCCCCTCCTTCCCTGGTCTAGCAGTGGCAGGAGATATTTATATAGCTGGCACTGTTTGGTTCACATCTGGTGATTCTATGTAAGAGCCAATCACATAGAAGAAAGAACCTTTGTTTCAGTGTCTGAATTCTGAAGTTAGTCTTTGAACAGTCTGAAACACTCCACAATCCTCTCACATGCGCCCTCCCTCCCTAGTCCCATGGCATCGATTCAGAGCCACTTTCCCTTCCACCTGGGCTCTTGCAATCACTGCTAGCTGGTTCCAACCTAACTCCCCTTCCTTCACTCTGTGGCCAGAGTGGCTTCTGACAGACACATCTGATCTTCAATCTCCCGCTTAAATCCTTCAAGGAAAAATAGTGGTGTGCCCAAGGAGGCATACACAAGGATGATAAGTTAGTGATGTTTATAAAGCAGGAAAAACTGGGGGTAAACAATGTCCATCCATGAAGAAAGGTTAAATCCTGTGACACCCATATGTAGACTACTACGCAGCAGGTCGACACAACCCTTTCTATGTGTAACAGCATAGAAAGATAGACAGGACATACTGTCATGTGAAAAGCCCGCCACAACATTTACTGAAAAACAAAACCATCAAAATAATGCAAAATGTGTTCCCTAGGTCCATATTTGTGTGTAAAGGAATAGAAAGGGACCCAAAATGTCACTCACGCTAGTAACAGACATAGTCCTGGGGAGGTGGGGAGGGGAATGGGATTGGGGAGAGTGCCTCTAGGGAGTAGGAAACATATTTACTAGGCAACAGTATTCATGCCAAAAGCAGATACCATAAAATGGGTTGGCTTTTAACAGTGGGAATTTATTAGCTTACAAGCTTAAAGTTTGAGGCCGAAAAAATGTCCAAACCAAGGCATTATCAGGCAATGCTTTCTCCCCAGAGCTCAGCTCTCACCGATCCTAGACCCCTCTGTCACATAGCAAGGCACATGGCAGCGTCTATTAGTCAGCCCAAGGGCTGCTGATGCAAAGTACCAGATACCTGTTGGCTTTTGTAAAGGGTATTTATTTGGGGTAAAAGCCTACAGTTACAAAGTCATAAAGAGTCCAACTCAAGGTTGGTTTCTCACCAAAGTCAGTTGCCACATGTTGAAGCCAGATGGTTGTCGATCTCTGCAAGGGTTCAGCCTTCCTCTGTCAGCTACAGGCTGGCAAAGGGCTTATTTCTTTTGGGCCTTCTCAGCTGTAGGCTGCAAACTATCAGGCGAATGTCTCATCTCTCTTCCCAGGGCCGCAGGATCAAAGTTCTCTCCTCTGCCATGTCTAGAGAGCTCTCTCTCTCTCCGTGTCTTCTTCTGTGTGTCTTCTTGAATGAGTACCTATTTATATAGCCCACCAAGGGGTGAGGACTCAACCTTGAGACACACCCTACTGACTCAGTCAAATCAAAGCCCTAATCTTAGCATAAATTAATCAAAGACATCTCAGCGGAACCTAATACAATAAAGGGTATCACACCTACAGGAACAGATTAGTTGACAAACATAATCCTTCTGTTTTGGAATTCATAAATAATATCAAACTGCTACAAGTGGTCTCTTCTTTCTCTTCCAGGTTTTTTTTTTGTTTTTGTTTTAGTTTTTGCTTTTTGCTTTCAGCTTCTTGCTTCTATGGCTCTCTTTCTCTGTATTCATCCTGTTTATAAAGGACTCCAGTAAGAGGATTAAGACCCACCCTGGGCCATGCCTTAACTGAAGTAACCTAATCAAAAGTCCTACTTACGATAGGTTTACACCCACAGGAAATGATTAGCTTTCAGAATATGATTTTCTGGGGTACATACAGTTTTGAACCACCATAACATCCTATATGTGTAGTTTAAAATAGCAAGTAAATTAAAATAATTAAAAATTAATTTGACATAAAAGGATAACAGCTAAAATATTTTGGGGGGTAAGATATTTGAAAAAAAGTTTTAAAATTATTTATTGTGATAACAAATATATAATATAACAAAATATTTTTAAAGCCTCAATATGCAGATTTAGTCCATTTTATGGACTAAATCACTGGAAATATACATAGGAAAATTTTTGCAATTTCACTAGTAAAAGGAATGCCTGTTAAAAATATTTAAATGCTTATTTTCCACCTATATGTTTGGCAATTTTTTAAAGGCTTCACAAACTACTGGGGCAAGAGCACAGTTCCTCATCCACTAAAGCTCAAAATTCCTTGGAGGGGCACTTTGGACAGGTTTCAACTTGGGTTTGGCAATTTCTCTTTTGTGTCCTATCTTAGCTTACTTGAACACACAAAAAAACAAAAACCATGTCTGAGTATGTTTGTCATCTTGGAATTTATAATTGTGAAAATTTGGCCACCTCAATGGTCCACCAACAGAACAACTGGTATTCTAACCTAACTCCTGAAGGGCATGGAGTCGGGGCAGCCACAAGACCAAAGAACACACCTGGCACAGACATAGGCTTTATTGGGACTTACGGACAGGAGAGGCTCTCTCTGGTGCTGGTGGTCCAGAGAATGAAGTTAGCGCTCCTCAAAGAGGCAGGAAAATGAGGGGCAATACAACGGGTCTCAGAGCAAAGACATTTCATAACAGAATTTCTGCTAGGGTCACGTGAAGCACATAAATGGGGGCTGGTGATGTTATTGTAGGAAGGAAGTGTAGATCCTGGAGAAAATTACAGTCTACAATGCCCTCTGTGCATTGTTTCCCTGTGGGGAGGTCTGTTACATTTTAACTTGTGTCCTGGGGGACCCAGGCAGTGTGTGTTGTGGGCTGAGTTTCTCTTAGCGGGGAGCCAGGCCCTGGGACCCACTGGACCCCCACAGCTGGTTAACCAGAATATGGGGAATTGGTTTCATGAAATGCCACAAGTCCAAGAAAGAATAAGGAAGATACACACATGCTGACATGGAAAGATAACAAGGTATTGCTTAAGTGGAAGCAGAACAGTATGTAGACTATGATTCCACTTTAGAAGTTTATCTGCTTATATACACATTGGGAAAAGTCCAGGACACACACAAAAATGGTAACAGAAGTTATAGGTAGGTGATTTGTGTGGAAACGGGGAATTCACTTTTTTTTATTAAATACTTGGCAACTTAAAGTATGTATTTTTAAACTCACTGTTCTCAGAGTAAATTACGCATTTCTACACACAACATGTAATGTCCTTATCTGGCGCTGAGACCCCTCCATTGCCAACTTCCCTCACTTGCCGTTGTGAATCCTGTGCTCTAACACTTCTGTTCTCCAAAAAATGTCACGTTCTGCCCTTTGCTCAGAACAAATATCTTCTTCCCTGCTTTTACCATAAGCAAATTCCTGGGCACTGTTCCCACCATGACCCCAACCCCCACCTCTGGGAGCTCACTTCTGACCGGCCCTACAGAATCACTCTACAAGTCTCCATAGTCACACAATATGCCTCCATCTCAGCTCCTGCCAACCCTGTAAGAGTCGGGTTGGATGACTGTGAGCTCCAGGAAAGCCAGGGCTGCCGTGTGTGTCATCATATCCCCAGTGCCAAGCAGGGTGCAAGGCAGGCACACAGTGGGTGCTCAGGGTTTGCTGAATGAGCAGGCATGGAACAGAGCTGCAGGGAACAAGCATGCTAGGATGCTGGAAGGAAAGGCAGTGGCCAGTGAAATAGAAGGACAAGCCAGAAGAAGGTAGGGAAATCAAGAGAGTAAGTGACATGCAAATAGCAAAGAACTGCTCAGGAAAGGGTGGGCAGCCACACTGAACCCCACAGAAAATTCAAGGAATAAAAAACTTTGGGTTTAGTGAACTTCAAGTTTGGTGAAAGGCAGGTTCAACAGAATGGTGATCCAAAATGCTATGGGTAGAAAAAAAAAAAGTAAAATAAAAAATGCTATGGGTGAGCAAGCTTGCAAGTGGCACAGCCTTGAGTGCAGACCCTGAGAAGTGTGCAATTGAAAAGAGCACAGAAGAATTGAGGGAAGGTTTTATGAGCTTTCTGGGAAGGTGAAATGATCTACAGGCAAAGAAGGAGGAGAAAGCAGAGAGAGAAAGGCCAAAGATGCTGGGCCAGTATTGAAAAGGACAAAAAAGGGTCCTGACACCTCTTCTGACAAATGGGGGTTGGGGAGCATAGAAAACACTAAGAACAAGTCTCCAAGGATGGGCCTTACCTCCTCAAGGCAGAGGCCAGGTCCCTCTGAGAAGTGCAGGCTCTCAGAACCTAGGCCACCGCCTGCAGTGACACAGCTGATGGCCTAGCAAGCTGGCTGGGGGCGGGGACATCTAGCTCCAAGGACAGAACCCTTCTTATTTATTTATTTATTTATTTATTTATTTATTTATATATATATTTTTAGGATACATTGATTACATAAATGTTACACAGAAATTCCAGGAGTACCCATATGCCACCCCCCCACACCTCCCACAACCCCCCACATACACATCCCTCATCAGTGTGGCATAACGCCTGTGATATATATACACATTTTGGGACTTTGCCATCAAGCATAGATCACAGTTCAGACTGTAGACGACCCTCTCTCCCACACAGTTCCGCATGACACATGATGATACAAAATGGCCTACATCCTCCATTGCAACATCCCCCACGACAATTCCCAA
>PVKH010030940.1:0-12405 GCA_004027955.1 Chaetophractus vellerosus
TGTATATGTTTGATATCTCCATCTATATCATAAATTCCAAATGTGAACTACACAAAACTATCCTTTTTGAAATATACATAGACCTTAACTTTTAATGAAGTAAACTGTTTAATATATTAAATTTAACAACTAATATTCTTAAGTTTGAAAAATAGCCAAAAGAAGTTGACCCATATTTCCATATGTGATTTTTTTGCAGTCATTATTAACAAGCTTATGTCCATTTTACTTATACATTTAAATTTGAAAGAAAGTCTCAATAGAGCAAGTAGGAGGTGACCAACAATTAAGCTAGATAAAAACAAAACAACATCAAAAATAGAGTATATTCTCCTGAAATACCTGAAGGAATAGGTGGGGGTTGGGGAGGAAGTAAGGTGTTAGTCTTGCTCTGAACAGTGCAAGGTAAAGGAGGAGAAGGAGGAGATGTTGCACTATCTTTCATACCATACAGCTTGGACTCTTTAGAGAGTGTTCTTGGCAAGGAAGATCCTCTGGAGGTATTAGGTGATTCAGTCTTTAGAGTCTTGGAATTGTAATGCAACTGTATTGAAACAAATAAACTTCAAAATTAATATTATACAGAGAAGGAAAATATGTAGAAATGTAGAAAAATATGATAGAATAAACACTGGTCCAGGAGTCAGAAGACCCACTTCTAGTGCTTACAAGTTAGCTTTGTGGTCCTGGCAAGTTTCTTAAGTTATTTTCTTAAGTTATTTTTCTTATTTTCACTTTTAAAGTTAAAAATTCATCCCAGATAAATTTTAAAGTTTTTTCCAGCTTAACATTCTAGGATTCAATAATTCTAGAATCTAAAAAAATAGCTGCTTAATAAAGTTGCATTAGATGAAGTCTAACAAATATGTTAGTAATGAATAGCAATGTACAAAAAAGATAACCATGTGGTTCTTCTAGGTTTCCTTTAGAACCTAAGACACTGCAATACCTATGGGGAGGGGGCAGTACCCATAACCACACAGTAAGTCCCTTGAATTATCTTTTGTCTTTATTTTCTTCCTGCCAAACTTTCAAGGAAAAAGCTGGATAAAAGAAATGGCATCCTGTATTGTGGACGTTCTTATATTCAGAATGGTAAGGGAAAAAAAGGTCAGAAAATTACCTTTTTAATATGATGGTTAAAGGAAGAACAAATATTATAGAAAATAAACATTGCTACTAATAATCTTATTCCTTACTGTAGACAATTATGTTTATACCTTTACATCAACTCCAGGAATGTAAAATACCGTTGTTTCCAAGTCACTAGGCTTTGTCTGTAGAGATGATGGCACTTTCTTGCCAGTCATTAAATGGGTAGTAGAAGCATAATTAGTTTGAAACTTCTTCTTTTTTGAAGGAGAATCTTGATCTAAGCTCCTGGAACTTCGATCATAACTCCTACAAAGAGAAAAATATTTTGTCTTTTTGAAAAAGGATATATTTAACTCTTTTTGTTTGTTTGTTTAAAAACGAACTTTTATTTAGCCAGAAAATGGAATATATTCTATTATTAATAAAGTTGAAAAAGAAGAGCGTAACAGTGTCTCTACCTAGAATGGCTAATATCTTACACTGATAGTTTTAATGTTGTATGTTTCATAACATAGAGAAGTTACCTTTGTTTTTACCTAAGGCCACAACTGTTCCACTTGAACACTTCAACATGTTAGGTTGAACCATATGAAACTGCCATTTAAAAAGGTACAAAAAACAGCTGGATATCAGCAAATTATTTGATTCAACCTAAAATATGAAGTGCATTGAAGTAGTCATTCTTTTTATCATCATCAATATATTTGTAAGAGATTTTAACTGTTCAAAGTAAAGATAAAATTATCTTTCCCTCTCATTTTATAAAATCCCCATTAAACAAATAGACCATTCAAAAAATCTTTTTCTTATGGAAATTTTCAAAATACAAATGAAACAGAATGGTATAATGGACTCCCATGTAAGTACCTATCACCCAGCGTCCACAATTGTCAACATTCTGCCATTCTTGCTTTATCTATATCTCCACACACTTCCCACTTACCTATTCAATTATTATTGTGGTTGTAGTTATTACAGTTTTTTTATATTAGGAAATAAAAGCAAAATGAAGATTCAAAGAAAAAAAAGATCTAATGTTAAGCCTGCCTGTATTACCATCTAGTTAATGATGGAAACAAATGGTAAAACTACAGTTCTATCCTTAACAATATTCCAGTCTACTGAGGCCTCTCTGTACAAGTGTTGAGACTATTTTCCATTCTTATTTCTTTATGAACTCATCCAAACTCTCAAATCTTACCTCTGAATACTGCACTGTTCTTTAAAATTGAAATGTGTATAATACATGGACAGAGACTGAGACATTCATGCTATTTCAAGGAGAATTTCAAAGATATAACTATTTTAAAAATTTTCAAACTCTAAATCAAATATCCATTTCTAGTTGCTAGAAAATATCATACACTTATTTAGAAAAATTAAATGCTATGCAAATAACCACTCAACCATTTGGCTATTATTAAATCCTAAAATCTGCATTTGGGGACTTGGAGAAAAAAATGTTCATTGTAATTCAGTGATATCTGAATAGTATTTCCAACAGATGAAGTTAAACATCTTTTCAAATATTTTCTTACCTTCTCAAGCTTATATCATCATGTTCTTGTAGAAGGGTAGTTGGATGGAGTACACATTTTCCACTATCAATTTCAACCCGTATATCAAGTTCAAAGTCAATATTTCTCTCTGTAGCTGTGCCACTAAGACTTCGGTTGACTGGTACTGTTGGCCAACGTTCTGTAAATAGCTGATGAACAGCAGCAAAGCCTGTTGCTTTTTTACGAGATGTATGGCTACAGAAAGAACAACTGTTCACTACATTGCAGTAAAAGAAGACTAGTTTTTAACAAACCATTTTCCAACACGTTATAGTGAACAATAGTCTGTAAATAAATTTTATTATTATATAAATTTACACAAATTACTCAAATTAGCTCATACTAATTGAGGTTTTTCCTAAGATTACTGGAATCACATTTTATTCAACAACTATGTATTGAGAACTATTCTGTGCCAGGCAATGTGCTAAGTCTTGAGGACACTTGCATAATCACTACTATTAAGGAGTGTGAATATCGGTACATAAACTATATTCTATAATTTGCAGGAGATTTCATTTTCCCAAACTGTAAAATTTAAGTACTATTTTCCAGATTTTAATAAGACAGAAGCACAGGGAAAGGAAGAAAACTAATACCATTTGGAGCTAAATTACATGAATACATGTCTTGGTCTAACTCAGGCTAGACACATTAAGATTTTTTCTATAAAAGTAAACAGTCATATGTAAACCTTTACGCTCAGCTCCAGATTGTGAAATATTACCTAAAGAACTTAAAACAAATGTTTACTCACGAAGGTTTCCTGTAAATGTAAAACCTTTCCCTCTCATGTTCTTCTTCCTTTTCATCCTTCTCAGATTCTTCACTGGTAGAAGACAAACTGTCATCCCGTCGGCCCTCTTCAGGTTGGAAAGGAACGCCTGGTGTAAAGCTTCCTGGAGTTTTGGAAGAACTGAACACTGAACATGATCCTTCACTATTTGATGAATAATGGGATGGACCATCAATGGTTACTGACAAAAGGTCCAGTTCTGTCTCCTCTGGAAACTGATTGTAAAGGAAGAAAACATGATTCAGGTTCGTATTGGAAGTCCTTCTCAAATTAAAAAAAAAATTATATATATTTATATATATAAAGTTAAGCATTTTTAAATGCTCTCAAGATTTGAATTTCCTTGTTCCGAACTGAAAAGCCAGATTTACGAACACATGATATGGCACATCAAGGAAGGAAGCAGAATGTCAAACCACAGAAAGTTACACCACTGACACACAAAAAATTAGTTTTACTTTACATAAACATATACTAATTAGCATACATTGTAATTCTTTAAAATAGAAGTTAAATAAGGAAACAAAGAAAACAATGTGATCAACTATAAGTCAGAATGGAAGAGCAATTAGTGACGGAAGAGCATGCAATATCAGTAGAGCATATTGTCATCTCATGATACTTGTGATGGTTTTGTGGATTCAGCTAATACAAAATGAGTCCCTAATGGGTTGAAGAAAAACACATAAATAGTTGGGTAATTAAATCAAAATTAAGTATGCTATATTTTAAGGCTAATAAAGTTTGTATAAACACCATGTCACTAACTAAGAACTGCATTGGGAGACCATTGTATTTAAGCAGGTCCCAAACCAACAGAACTTCCTATGACATAGTTTCTATTTTCAATTTCACAGGGTTGCTTGATTATCATTTGAGAATACAACCTTTTGTACAGTGTAACGTGTATGGTAATGCAATTTATTTAAAAATTATTGGGTGTTACTAATAGTGAACTCCTCAGTCAAAATTTCAAACATTTGCAGAATCTGGCTATTTATACATATATGTAATTGAGGAAATTTGTATATAAGATATTATTTATCAGGATATCTTCACTTTTAGAACATGTGGTAAGAGTTTATGTAGATAAAACTTAATTTGTAAAATATTTAATCATGCTTTAATTATCGTTTGTACTTTACGATATTTATATACTTTTTTTTACAAGTAGGTACACTGAGTTTTGAAATATAACTTTATAATCAATTCAAATATTCATTCCTTTAATAATCACTTAATTAGTAGAATTCATTTGATCTAGTGTAAATGATCTAATCTATTTCCAAGTTCTTTTTTAGAAAAAAGGATGTTTGCTAAGCTCAATACATATTACAATCTTAGACTTCTTAAACAAAATTCATTATGACTGAATTCAGTGTGATTATGGAATATATGCTGAGACTCTAGCTTTAGAGAGAGAGGAGGAATAGAAACAAAATATACATGGAATAAATGCCAGTTTTTAAAATGTAATTTGACAGAAAAATTTTAGACAAAAATTTATAAATGTGGCTTTATTTTTTAATTCACTTTTATGAGTTATATCCAAGGAAATTATTTGGTTTATAAAAATGTTCATTCAATTTGTCAGTGATCTGAAGTACATTTTCCATACTGTTTTGAACATGAGGATAAGTTCTAAAATATATTGCTTTTATACATGCTTTTATATCAGTAACTCAAAAGAAATAATTCAATTATTAATTTGTTGCTGAGTTAGGTTTGGTTCTAGTTTTAACTAGTCTACAATCTTTGTTTTTAGAGTAAAGATTCATTTTGTAGCTGAATGTAGAATAAAAGAGATTCACTTAAAGATTCAGCAAATAATTGTAATAAATTTCAGGTTTTGGTTCATGATTGGTGAGTTGACTTGAGCTGATTTAGTCTTTTTTTTTAATTTTAAAGATTAAAGTACTATTAAACCATATTGAAAGACAGAACTAAAATATATGCATGCAAGGGTTTATGAAATATATACATGAAAAAGAATTCAAACAATCAAGGCTTTACGTAAGTATTTTGAGTTCAGTTTGAAATGAGAGGAAGACTTTTAAAAGCAGATTTTCAGGGTGGTTAATTACGTTTTAAAGCAAAATTTACATTGTTCTTAGTAAGTACCTGAAAATACCCTTCCCCAGGACAGCTGGACTGTGGTGTACTTCCCCATACTGTATTTTTCAACTTAATTAAAATAACAAGAAAATTAAAAAAAAACACTCATGAAAAAGTAAAATCAAAAATGGTTTAAAGGTAAACAAATACACACAAAAAACAAAAAACATTTTAACATAAATTTTAACATGCCATGAAATTAGAATACAACTTATAAGCTAATTTTTCTAACTTTTGGTTCTCCTACTCTCTATATATTCTGAATTAAAACATAAATAAGTACAAATATTCCATATTTATACTTTGTGTAGACCTATTTTAATGTGGATTCTTTCTTGAAAGAGAAACTATTTTGAAAAAAAGATTTCTACCTAAGAGCCAGCTGTTATGGAGCTTTTATTCCACATGCAAAACACTAACACCTGAACATGGCTCTCAAATGATGGCATGTGGGCAGTGCCCTATTATTTGGTAATATACAGACACTTCAACCATCACAATCCATACTTTCTTTTTAGGGAGGGATTAGTATTTTGAAATTATATAACTATTATGATTTTGTAATTACTAAAAACTACTTAGCAATTTGTATCTCTAACAAGTAATAGCTCCCTTACTGTATCCTGGATATTGAAAGTTACTCTAGGTCCAGGAGATGCTGCATCCACACGGATTTCTGGTAGCTCCTCAGTTTCTCCTACTCGGGAACTGTAAATAAAATATAAAGTAATAAATCACTAGTATTCTAAGGCTTTTTTAAAAAAAATTCCCTATACTTTGTGAAAGTCTGATTAATGACATTAATATTCTATTTCTAAATATTTACCTTATCCAAATATTTAACATAAGGCATTCTATTTTTCAATCTTTAGCATCTCATAAAAAAGACATGTTTTGATTGACACAAAATTTTCTACAACTAAATCATATGAAAAAATTCATATTTCTTACTTTATACTGCTGTACTAGTGACACAATAGATATTTCAATAATATGTAAAATTTCCATTTTTGTCATATGCTAAATGTGTATGTGTAATCATACCTTTTCCTCACTAATAAATTCAGAGCAGCAGCTATTAGTATGCACATTTTCATTTATTCAGAGAGTCTATAAGTTCATACATAAAACTTTTCTAAATAGGAATGCACTTTACTACTAAAAAGCACACACTGCACAAACTGCACTGTGGTATAAATGTGTTACAGGAATTCCTCAAACTTCTTAGTTTGATAGTATCCACTACTAGTGATTAAGAGTTTAATTAGTAAGATCCATTTTTTGCTATCTTAATGTTATAATTTCCCTAATTAGAACACAATAAACAGGGGTGGACCTTGATAGAGGATTCAGTGATTTTATTACTTGTTTCATTGGTTGAATTAAATATTACCTTGCCCTTTCCATTCGTTTAAGAGGTGGTCTTCCAGAAGCAGAAATGCTTTTCGATCGGCTATAACTTGGTTTGTAACCCAAGCCCCACTTATCTTTTAGGGAAGCAGCCTAATAAAATGGGAAAAAAGTGTTGACTTTAGGTAATTGTTTATTGTTATAATATCTAACTCCATATAAACAAAAGTTCTACTATTAAAGTTAGTTTGTTTCCCCAAGGTCAATAACAAGTTACTTCAAATTGTGACTTGAAATGCCACTTGACAATATAGATGGATTGAAGTAGAGCAGGAAACAGCTACTGTTTAGTCCTAAGGTCAATTGGGAGGGCTGTGCAATGAAAATAAGAGTCACTGTCTGGGTTGAGAAAAAAGAGAAAAGGAGAAAAGATAAAGTTTGGGCATGGGGAATGGGATGGGAGACACAGAAACAGGTGAGAAGAAAGGAAAAGATTAAAAAAAAAACAGAAAATGAGAATTAAAGGTAAAGGAAAGAGTTGAGGAGAAGAAGGAAAGTGAGAAACTAGGTGAGGGATAAAGAGAGACTGGTCATCTCAGAAGATTTCACAGAGCTTCCATTTTGGCTAGAGACCAAAAATTAAGTATGAATTCATGAAAGGCAGACAAAACATGGTGGTTAAGGGCAGAGACTATAGAGTCCCATTACCTGGATTTTATCCTTGCTGCAATTAAATTACTGGCTGTATGACCTTTGTAAAATTACTCGAACTCTCTGTGCCTCAGTTTCCTCATCTTTCAAATGGGGGGAAATAATACAAGCTACCTCAAAGGATTGTTGTTATATGTAAGGTGTTTAAAACAGTACCTGGTATACAGTAAATGATATTTACAAATCAGGTGGCAGTATTATGGGCATCTGATAAATAAGTTTAATAAAGTAAAAAAAAATTACAAAGTAGTATATATTAATAAACTTCTAAATATTTACTCACTCGCATACTGGACCTCCGTAATTTCTTACGAACATCTCTTCGAATGTCATTCACAGCAACAGACTCTAACTGTTGGTAACGTTGAATTTCCTGGTTTATGGTTCCTTCACTTGCACCCAATTTTCTGGATGGAAAACAAACATGACAATTAGCGTAAAGAAGTAACAATATAAGAATGACTTTTACTTACTCCTTTTTAATTCTTCACATATCAGAATACCAAATATTATGTATGGAGAGTTCAACACCTTCCATACAGTTAAAACTCCTACATGAGGCAAACAGTAAAAAACCCTTTCTATAGTTCAAGGAAATGGTTCTTACACTTCTGCATTAAGAGCCTCTATGACAATTTTACGAAAGCTATGGCCCCACTCTGTGGAAAATGTACATTTTAAAAATTCCAAAACAATCTAAATAAAATAAAATAAAATAAAATAAAAATTCCACATATAATTTTAAGTCTCAAGTAAATATTTTGGAAGAAGTGTATTTTGTTTCAAGTCATTTTTATCCCCTGAGAAGAAAATTCAAACTGTAATGTAAGTCAAGAGGAAAATGTGAATCACTATATAGTAATTAACTGACAGAAAAGACATTTTTTTTTTTTTAAGAAGGTAATGGAGTTTAAACCCAAGACATTGTACATGGGAAGCAGACGCTCAACCTCTGAGCTACATTTTCTCCCTTACAGACAAGTTTTTAGGCAATACCTGTCATAATGTAAAATTCAGATAACTATTTAAAATCCTTGAATGCAAAAAATACAGGTGCAGGTGTATAAAGACAAGAAAAGATGAGGCATAAGCATCACATTTTGGGAAAACACAAAAATTTCAAAGTTTGGCCAGAAGAATAGTCTTACTCATAGAGCAAAATTTACTTAAGTTAGTCACTACTATCCAATAGGCAAAAGATACTGGAAAAAAATTACTACCACCTACACCTCTCTCTTGACTCACCCACACCTTCACCTTAGTTTTAGAAAACTGCTAATACAGGCTGACAAAAAGCAAACAAAAAAAGCATGAACTTTTAAATTCAGACACATGCAAGTTCAAATTTTAATTCTTTACCTTCTTTGAGCTCATCTATAAGGTTTGGATAATGCCACCTAACCTCACAGATACGTTGTGAGGATTGAGATAGCATACTTAAAATTAAGAATAGGTACTGAAATAAGTGCTCAATTTGTTTTCTCCCTTAAAAATCTGCATTCCAGGAAAACTAATATTAGCAAAAAACTAATGCATATATTTATATATGCATATGAAGGAACATATATGTGTATGTACACATGTGGAGATATGTGAATGTGACAACAATAAGTCATAAACTGCTCAGAAACTGAGCGTTGTGAAAAATGTTAGGCTAGGATTCCAGGTCTAAATTTATCACTAATGAATTTATGATGGTGGGCAAATTACTAAATTTCTCTTGACCTTGGTATCCTTAATTGGTTGTAGTAACCCAAACCCAGTTTCTTCCATATTTAAAATCCTATGATTCTATTATCAGAGAATATTATATTAAATTAAAAATCATTATACATACTTGAGATCATCTATTACTTTGGCCTGTTCATTGAGTTCTCGGATATCCACTATACGCTTAATAATTTTTCTTCCTCTAAGTTCTCCTGGCTGGCTACAAGATGCTCCCTGTCTTCTATAATCTGCAGCTTCCTGAAATATCAAAAGCATATCTGTCAATGCCACACTCAAGTCACACAGCAAATCTATACTACCATAAAATTAACGCCTTAAATCAAACAAAGCATGCAAGAATCAAAGTCATCTATATTAAGATGATGATTGGAATTCTCCAGTGATTGAAATCCCCTTATTTTCATAAGGAATCTATTTAGTTGCTACCTACGTTTCCCCATGAGTGAGTTCTGCATGCTTTCAAATGGGACTGGCTAGACTGAGGGGAGTCCCACATCTCTGGGTCACACAGATACTCTGCAGGAACAGAATGGCGCTGATTTGGGGGCGTCAGACCTAGTAAGTGATTTACAAGTCGCTGCCCAAAGGTAAGCTTGTGGCCATCTCCACTTACTGAACTTCCATCTGAATTCTAAATGAGAACAGTAATGAAGAATTTTTTAAAACTTTCTTTCCAACAATAAAACTATTTCATGGCACAATAGTTACAAGATTTTTAAAATTTAAAAATTCATACCAGAATGAAAGCAGACAGTAACTTTCTTTTTGATGACCAAATAACTTGATACAATAGAATTTATAGTATAGATGGATACATTTATTTAAAAAATGTGTACTTCATTTTCCATGCATGCACTTTGCTTGTTTCAATTTTTAACACCAACACTAAAATATAATTCATATACCATAAAATTTTCCCATTTAAAATGTACAATTCAATGGTTTTAGTATATTCACAAGTTGATCGTTATCACCACAGTCTCAATTTAGAATGTTTTGTCACCCCAAACAGAAACCCCATATCTATTAGCAGTCACTTCCCATCCCCTCTCCTCTCCGCTGCCCCAGTCCTAGGCAACCACTAATCTACTTTCTGTCTCTATAGATTTGCCTGCACTTTGCTTTTAATGTCAGTACATTACCTGTGGGTTAGGCACAAATTGTTTGACAGTCATTATGAAACACAGAACTCAATAAAAAGACAATATTATGAAATATAGACACAGGGCACCACTACTCCCTTCCTCCATAAATAGCAACTATGTTGTAACAAATAAAATTATGTCAATAATATCCCTGTCTGAAGGTAAAACCCAGACACGGAAACGTTTTAACAGTATGTTTACTTACAGTATGGATAGTGGGAGACATAGTATCAACCTCATCCTCATCTGACAGGTCAGCTATGTTTACTGAATTTAGGTCAGCAATGTCATCCACATCCTCTTCTCCTGTCAGTGTCGTAAGCGTGTTGCCCAGAGCATTAAGTCTTTTGCCAATGTTAGGATCCATGTGGACATCAATCCCACACATTTTCCACAATACATTGAGTGTCCAGGTTCCAGCGCTACTACTTTCTGTTTAAATAAAGAAGCAGCATTTTTGATAAGTCCTGAATATAAGAATTTCAATAATAGTACAATTAAGGCATAAAATGGGTAATGGCTGTTTGTAATAACTCATGTTCCCCACAGCTAGATCTATCAGACAAATCAGACTATGAGATTGATTTCAGTATGTGTATACTGGGTGTGTATTGTTTCCTCTGCGCAGCACCCTTCTTCTGTGAACTACGGATTTCCTCCTCTATCTCCCCAAGCTGATTTATCCTTTATATCCTTTATAGTCCCATGGCTATAGTAGGAACTGCCATGGCCCCAACTCATTAGTCAGAATTGTCATTGGCCCATGTGTCAGTCAAAGCTGAAAAAATAAGAACCCTTTCCTGGACTGGAGAAAAGGTCAGTCCCACTCTAGAGTTTGAGGATGTAGGGAGTGAGGCTCATAAGCTATTGGTAGCCATGTTTCCTACAATGTGTAAGGAGAAGGTCAGTAGCAACAAAAAATGAAGCAGAGAGGAGCAATGATGAGCCAGAAAGAGTCCAAGAGACAGATGAGCTCCTGTATTCCTTCAGGAACAGTAATTCCTGAAGAGCCCTAAATTGACCTGGTTCCTCTTCTTCCCTGAGAAAGCAGTTCTCATATTTTAGCGTGATGTGCAAATATCCTTTTAATAATCTCCCTATTTTTGTTAAGCTAGCTTGAGTGGGCTGTTGTCACATATAAACAAGAGTCCTGACAAAGACTTTTATATGACCTCTTCACCAATATATGTTTGCTCAGTCATTCCGCTTTCCTTCTAACATTGCTGCTGGACATTTCCTGATGTTTTCAGTTCTCTAGCAGCAGCGACTGTAGGTCTTGCTGCTTTCGGGGGTAACTTATTTAGGATAATCACAGAGGCTAATCTTGGGAAGGGAAGGGGGAAATATTAAGGAGAGAAAGGAAATTTACTAACCTTAATCAGTATCTTCCCCTCTGAATTTGGTACCAGAAGTGCGGTGTGGCCTAAAGCAATTACCAAAAATGCTGGAACAGTTTATAAATGGGTAAGGGGCATTTTTTGAAGGAACCACGTGATGCTGGATGGAAAAGACCTAGATTGCTTTGAAGAGATTGTTGGTAGGAATACGGAACCTAAACTTATTTCTGATAAGGTCTTAGAAGGAAATGATGAAACTATTATTGGAAACTGGAGGAAAGGTGATCTGTGTGTTTTTTTTTTAAAGATTTATTTATTTTATTACATATCTCCCATTCCCCCCCGCTGCGGCGACGCGCCGAGACTGGTCACTGTGCAGGCGTGGCTTTCCCCGCTTGTGGGCGGCTTCTGCTTCCGTTCACCGCCGGCTTTCAGTTCGCGGGTGGCTGGCTGCGCTCCATTCGCGGGTGACCTGCCCTGCCCGTGGCAGCTTTTGCCCTGTCCGTGGCAGCATTTTGCCCTGCCCACGGCGGCTCTGGCCCGCCCATGGCGGCTTGCCATTCTCA
>PVKH010030941.1:0-12403 GCA_004027955.1 Chaetophractus vellerosus
CAGCACAATAGCATCGACTGGGTCATCAGGATTTGGCACTCACACTTGCTTGAGCTCCCTCCTTCCCTTCTTCCAGACATCCCCATCCTCAGGGCAGCTCCAGGCACACTCCCTCTTAGTTTCATCTAGGGAGTCTCCACCCTATGGTGTTTAAAACCTTGTGCTCTGGTGCCAGGTGCCAGGTGCCAGTACTCTTCAGGCCTTGGGCAGCTTTCCTAATCTCCCGGCATACCTCAGTTTCGCCCTCATCTGTAAAATGAGGATGCCAGAAGTATCTACCTCAGAGGGTTGTTTGAGATGTAGAGAATGCCATGGACTGTCCCACCTGCAGAGCTTGTGGGTTAGCGTGGATGTTAAAGAGTAGGTCACGGTCTGGGGAGGAGAGGGGCTGGCTTTGGAGGGGTGACGCTCTGTGGGATGCACCTTGGTTTCCAGGCATAGCTCTGACCCTCCTGGGAGGAGCGCTGGCCAGCTGCAGCTTCCCCAGGAGGCCCCTAGTGGACATGGCTACGCTGATGGGTTCGTGGCTCCCACTATTGTCCTCTTCCAGATTTCACAGGCTCTTAGTGGCTAAGGTGGTTTGTGGTGCTGATTCATCTGTGTCCTGTGGGACGGGATCTGAGCCTCTGTTTCAGTACTGGGTGCCCACAATCTCACTGTTCCTCATATCCAGCCAGAGCAGCCACATTTGCTCAGCTCAAAGCCAGACCTACAGCTCCCATGGTCCTTCCTTGTTTTTTTGAGGGTTTCCTGTGAGGCACTTCTCATAGCTCAGATGGGCAAGAAACCCATCTTTTCACAGCTGCTTGGGCACATATAGGTACATGTGTATGCCCTCCCACCCCACTCCTCAGCCTGTGGCATGTCTTCCGGCACCATGTAGGACTCTATGGCTTACCACACGTAGTAGCTACCTTGCCCAGGAAGGATGCGAGGGTGCCAGCAGGGGCCTGGGCACGTGGGCAAGAAAGCGCTGGTGTGCGTCCTCCTCGTCCTCACCAGTATTCTCAGCACCTGGCTTCTTCTACTGCACTGTGGATCTTCTTTTGAAGACCAAGATGAGACCAATGGGGATCCCCCGTGTCCAGGCTATATAAGAATAATTCGCAGGCATTCTCACCTCACCCTTCTATGAATGCACTCAACCATTGGGCTGGCTCCTTAAAGGTTGTGCAGTGTTTCCTGGGTCCTATAAAGCCTTGGAAGGAAAGTCCGGAGCAGATGAGGACCAAGTTGCCTGTGTGTTCAGGACAACTTTGAACATGCTGCATTTGTCCCAGAAGGCGGTCAGGAGCTGTTTGTCTATCTGCATAGAACACTGGCTCTGGGCACGGGCCTGGAGGTAACCAAGGGGGTTCTGTGACCAGGTGAAGCTGCCAGCACAATGACAGCCTGGCAGCTATCTCTCTAGTGTGTGAAATTTAGTAAGCACTAGAGATGATGTAGGCGGGAGGGTGAGGGCCCTAGTGTTTGGCATGCCCTGCTCACTAGTGACCTTGCCCCTCCCTCCCCTACCCCAAGTAGTGACCACTAAAAAGGAAAGCATATTTTCCATTGACTCTTCTGTTGTGCGGAAGCTCATGTTTGATTTGACTGTAGGGGTGTGGCTGTCTGGAAGAAGATGAAGTGAGCTGTCCCCTTTTGGGACCCATAGCTGGCTTTACACTCATGCATGGGAGCCCTGGCAGGAGTTTCCCACTCTTAGATAACCACTACCCATACTTGTGATGTGCTTCTGGAGCTGGCAGTCTTCGTCCCAGTGTCCATGAGTGATTGAGATGGAGCAACGATGCTGATGCTCAGTTGGTTGTCATACATCTAATTTGTCATTCAAGTAGCCTTGAGCCTGTCACACCAGGCATAGGGCTGGATGCCAGGGATATAGTGATGAACATGACAGCAGTTGGCATGCACCGCAGCTCTTGCACGCTTGGCCTGGAAGCAGAGCAGGGAGTAGACAGATGCCTGCCGGGCACAAAGCCTCAGGTTTGCCCTCCACAGCCTGCCGGGTTGTGAGTCTCTGTAGTGCTGTTGCCCAACTAGCCTACCCCTGCAGCCTTCCAGCAGTGTTTTGTGGCCTATTGTCTTGGCCTGGGCTCATGTTGGGCCGTGTGGGGGTTGCAAGAGCTGGAAGCCACAGGTCTTCTCCCAGAGAAAATGACACTCGCTGAACATGTGATACATACTGTGAAGGAGGAGATGACAAGAAGGCGGGCTCTGTGTGGACTCTGACGCAGCATACATGTACATGAGGGATTTCTGAAAGCAGGGACCTGAGCGGGGAGACGATGCCATCCACTGCAGCCAGCTGCTGTTCGCATTCAGCTGTCAGCCGATTGGAAAGGGCAGGAGCTCCCTCCCTCCAAGTTGTCAGCCAAGGGCAGGTTCAAGAGCAGGGCCAGTGTCTAGAAAGCTTGTTTCACTAAATAACCTGTGGCTCAGGGCTTTTGTCATGGAACAGCTGACAGCGTTTTTCTCATAAATATGCATCCCCAGCAGAGGGCAGGCAGCTGTCTGCAAGACCTGGTGTGAGTTTGGTGTCCTGTGGGCCCAGTTGTTGTCATGATGAGCGTTCTGTTCTCTTCTACCCGTGGGTGTTGCCTGGAGAGCCTTTCGGCATCTCATACTTTGACTGAAACTGTTAGAGGACTGTACCCTTACTCATTAGCAATTTATATGGAGACCATTTTTTTTTCCCTAGGTGTAGTGATTAGGGATATTACTGAATAACCAATATTTTAAAATTTTTGAATCTGTTGCTATCCTCCAGTGAATAAAAGCCAATTTAGTTATTTTTTCCTTTGTTTCCAGGCAAGCCAATTTTTTCAGTTGATATTCACCCTGACGGGACCAAGTTTGCCACTGGAGGACAAGGTATGTCTGTGGGGTGGTAGAGGGAAAGCAGCCCAGCCTGCCACCTACTCTGCCTCTCACGAGTCATCTAATCAGCTGGAGATAGACTCCTGCTACCTTCCCGTAAGGATGTGGCTCAGTTTAAAATGGACCATAATGTTATCTGTTATACCAACAGGTTAAATCAGAATCTTTTTTTTTTTTTTTTTTTTTTATATGGGCTCTCTTGTGTCTTTTGGTGGCAGATTTATCTTTAATGCCTATTTCTTGGATTAATATTAAAGTTAATTGTATCCCTGAGTCCAAGCTTATTAAGCATGGAGAGTGGCAGGGTGGGCCCATGGGCAGAGCAACAGCTTAGAGGTGGGGGCCTGGGCCCTCATATTGACCCTTGTCAGCAGTATTCTGCCCCTGAAAAAGGGGAGTGAATGATTAAGCAACTAAGTCAATGTAGTTATTTGGCCTATTGTCTGGTCTCAAAGGAGTTCACCTGGGCTGGAAAGGAAGTATACTGTAGGCAGGTGGAAATGTCCGCACCATTTGAAAATATGATCCACAGTGATATTTGTGTACTCCATCCAGCAGCTGTTGCAATTATCATAATAACAGAGCTCTGTTTGGAAAGATAAACCGTTTTTTCAGGCCAGGACACCAAGATGGCACAAAGTAATAGTCATGGCTAAGCAAGCTCATGGGTGCTTCACCCCAAAGCAGGGCCTCCCTCTGCCAAGGCCTCCTTGGATGGCATCAGGAAAGTGCCTTTGTGAGTGGTCCTCAGGGCAGATTGGCTGCAGACCCTGCTACTTCAAGGGCAGGGAGCAGGACAGGAGGCCTCTCTCTCCTTCCTGGGTGCTGTGGACTACATCCAAGGGGAGCCTGCAGCTGTCATGTAGGAATGAGAGCAGAGGAGGCCCTTAATGGAGTTACTCAGGCTAGTAAGGTCCAGGAGAGATGTCTAGGAAATATTTTTAACCCTTACATACTGGCTAAGAGGCATTTCCAAGCATGGGTCATGGTAGTTTTGGCATGTGTTTCCAGGCACTTACTGAATTTTGTCTCTCTACAATATAAAGTTAAATGAGGGGCTGGACTTTTGTTAGTTATCAGTAATGGAAAGCATAAAATGAATCATTAGTAAATGCATAGATATCTTTTTAAGCAGAACACTATGTTAGGGTATGACCACAGAAACCCTAAGTCCCCTCTCTTGGTTGAGCTTCCATCTAAGGTGACTGCACAGGGCAGATAAGGTAAGGAGCCCTTTTTCCTGAGTGTAGGGCACATTTCAGATGTGGGTTCCAGGCAGCTCCATGAAGGGAAGGAAACCCCAGTGCTTTTCTCCTTAAGTTCTAGGGTGCACAAGCCCAGACCGGAAGGGGTTCTGGCAAATGGACTTTCCTAGATGAGAAATCTGAGTCCTTGGTAGGGGTGAGCACTTTCTAGGGGCCCCTGTGGGGCCAGACTAGAGTCAGACTCCGTCTGATTTCTCTCCAGGATTCTTACAAAGTCAGGTTGGCCTTGGCCTAGCACGAAAAAAGTGTGGACTCTTCGTGGTCCCCATGAATACTTGTTTTTCCTCATCTTTTCTGTAACTTATAGTAGTAATTAAATTTAATCAGTCTTCTTTAGATCTAGTCAATTATGATTTATAAAAGCTCAGTAAGGACTTCTCATCATTAATATTACTTATCAGTATCAGATTTCTGTGCCTTGCACATTGAGTTGTTTTCACTCCTTCATTCCAGGGCAGGATTCTGGGAAGGTTGTGATCTGGAATATGTCTCCAGTCCTCCAGGAGGATGACGAGAAGGATGAAAATATTCCCAAGATGCTTTGCCAGATGGACAATCACTTAGGTATTACAGAGTGGCCCTTTGCAGGCTTTGCGTGTTGGCAGAGTGCCCAAGGTTAGCACGTGTGTTTATAATTAGAAAGATAAGGCCCCGTGCGGCGGTAACTCCCCTCGGCCTGCTGTCTGAAGGCACAGATGTTGGCTGCACACCTGGGTGAGTTATTCGGCAGAAGACTCGACCCGCCCACAGAACCACCTTTGGACAGTCTGCAGGTACCTCTGGTGATTTCCTGCTCATGAGTCGTTACTGCCTAATTCCATGGGGCTTTGGGGCCAGCGACCTGGAAGCAGTAGGGTTCTGGGGAAGGGTGCATAAAAGACAATTCACCAAAATGGCTCAGAGTGGGACTGTCTCCCTGGTTCTCTGCCAGGACCCTTTCGCCTTTGGTCAGTGTTGTGATTTCTTTTCTTGTAGTGCCTTATTTTCTGGCCCCTGAGCATCAGAGTGACTGGACCAGGCTCTGGTTTCTAACCCAGCTGCCTCTCCTAAGATGCTTCATTAATTTGAACATCAGTCCCTTCCTTTGCTCTGTGTATTCTTGTTCTCCCAACATGCCTCTGAGCATCGTCTGTCCTGGAGACCAAGCTCTCATAGGCCGTGCATGGGCCACAATTTCATTAGTGTCCCGTATTTCAGGTCTCCCAGAGGTGGAGTAGGAATGCTCCTGGGTGGAGCCTCCAACCCATCAGTCAGGGAGAGGAGTTCTGCTGATCGTAGCTTATAAGTGCAAAATCATCTGCAGTGCTGGCAAGCTGGGAAGATCAAATTTGAAAGGGCTGGCTCTGACAGGGGGATGACATCAGAGTTTCATACTCTACCAAGCTGCTCCCCGCTGAAAAAGGCCTCTTTGCCTTGTTTTTTTTAAAAAAAACATAATTGCTCCTCAGAAATGTAACTCATCAATAGACAGCCCTATGAAGGAATTAGATTTAGTTATCATTTGTCAGTTTCCTTGGAAATAAGCCTCCTTCTCATAACTGTGTCATTCAGCACAAGCAGCTCTTAGGTTGTGCACATCCCCCCACCCTTACCCCCCTCAAACTCTGTTCTGGTCTTTACAGCACAAAGAGGTGAGTGCTTAAATGGAACCATTTTTCTGGGGCTCTCACAGAGTAGCTGCCTTGACTAGATGAGACAGGCTGGATTTTATGACCCTTTACACCTTGGCAAACCCTCCTTGAAGTGAAATGGCCGTGTTTGCTGGACTCTCACCACCCTGTGTTCTCTCCCCAGCATGTGTGAACTGTGTGCGGTGGTCAAACAGTGGGATGTACTTAGCTTCTGGGGGAGATGACAGACTGATTATGGTGTGGAAGCGGGCTACGTAAGCATCATTTTCCTTTCTTCACATTTTATTTCTAGAAGTTTCTTTGCTGCTCCTTATCAAAGTCACCTTCTACACCCCCGCCATTGATGTCCCCAAAGCCCCAATGGCACAAATAGCTCATATGGGTCAAAAGCAGGTGGAGCCTGGCCAGGGAGTCTGGAGGCCACCGGCCTGCCTGGGGACCTACTTGCTGCATTCCCTGGCATGAAAGGCCACTCCCTGCCTCTGCTAACATTGATGGCTTATTTGATTTGTTCTTCAAATGAAATTCCCCATGGAACCCCAACATACAGATGGCTCCAAGTTGAGGTGCTCTAATAGAATTAGGGGCAGGGGGTCCAGAGCCCACCCACTTTGCCATTCACCTCTTTCTCCAGCAACCTCAACCTGGGCTCTGCACCCAGAATGAGCTGATCAGCTAACTTATCACCTGGAAATTTTTCTCTAAACCTTGATGAAGAGTCTCTCAGGATAGGTCCTGGGAAGCTGGCCCATAATAAGTTCCCCAGGTGACTCTGGGGACCAGTCCCTATATTTTGCTCGGGCAAGATGGCCCTACAGCCATGGCTTCCAAAGCAGAAGTGCCCTATCTCCTGTGCCCCCCTGGCTGCCTGGGCAAGCTGTCCTCCTGTGGGTCTGTGAAGAGTTCATGAGAGAAAAGTGTGTTTTTCACAGGACTCTGGGCATTGGTGGCATCAGCATTTCCCCTACCACAAGCCCCACGGGGTCATTCACGTGGTAGGAATGAATGCCGGTGACTCCCACAGTTTCTCTGCAGAGGCTTTTGATTGGTTACCAGATGACTCAAAAAGGACTTTTGCTTTTGCTACTCTAAGTAGGCAATATAAATAACATGTTTAGGAAACAACTTAGTAAACAGAAAAAATATAAAAGCAAAAAAATCCTACCCCCTAAAAAAAAAACCACAGTTAACATTTTGGTGTTGTTTTTTTTTGCCTCCATCCTTCTGGATGTTTTCTCTGCATAAATGGTATCATATTGTATATGATGTCCTGTGACCTGCTGTTTTCACTTAATTATTCTTTGTGAACATTTTCACAGGCAGTGGATAATCTTTTACCATGAGATTTTTAATGGCTGTGTAGTATTTCATCAAGTGCACCTACTGTGATTTACCTAATCGGGCCCTGTCCACAAATCTGTGCTCCCAGCCATTGCTTATTTTTGCTTTGTCCTGTCTGCCATGATAAGCCATGCTGCAGTGAACATCTCTGTGCTATGCCCAGAGCATCCCTGAGTGCCTTTCTAACTCCTCTTTCACACAGGTACATCGGTCCCAGCACCGTGTTTGGCTCCACTGGTAAGCTTGCCAACGTGGAGCAGTGGCGATGTGTCTCCATCCTCCGCAGTCACTCAGGCGGTGAGTGGGGCTGGGCGGGTCCCCAGCAGCTGTCTCAGATCAGCAGAAGCACCTCCATGTTCCCCATGGAGCTACTTTGTCCTCCAATCAGCTCTGCATCTGGGCTATCCCTCCCCTCCCCCCAACCACCACCACCATAATCAGTCACGCCCTGCCCGTCCCTCTAGGTCTGAGCAGTCACCGTCTCCACTGCCTGCTTCCAGCTGCGCTCAGTGCCCCCACTCCTACCCTCATGGGGTGTATGTTTATATCTTTAATGTAGAACTTCCCACGTTGTGCTGTTTATCCTGGTGAACTGAATCAGTACCTTCATCAGTGGATCACTAAGTCCGTAAGCGCACTTTATTTATTCCACAGAAACCAGCACACAAGTGCCCAATGAAAAGCTTTTTACTTGAACTTGAGTATGTTTGTAAAGTGTTTTTAAAAGGCTTGGTTTGGAAAGAGCCATATTTTACAGATTTGGACTGTAGAGGAGGAGGATTGGTCTTCAGCAGTCTAAAGCCAAGTGCTATAAGCTGTGTTAGTTGCCAAGGATACCAGGGCGAATACAATTCATACTTATCTTAGAAAGCCTGTCCGCTAGCTCAGGAGTGCCCAAGAGGTGAGCATTATAAAACAGGGAGATTAAGTATAGGGTTTGGGGAGCATACTGAGGAAAGAGGTCAAGGAAGGTTGTTGTGGGTGACAAGTGTCTAAGCCGAGCTAACCTTAAGAATTGACTGCAGAGTTTTCCAGGCAGGGCAGACAGTGTGAGCAAAGGCTCCAAAGCTAGAAGAGACTTGGTGCAAATGATGAATTGAAACATTTCAACTTGGTTGGATTGTTACATACAAGGCAGGGAGTATCTGCAAGGTGAGACTGGGGAGGTGCTCTGAGGCCAAGTCATGGAAGTTCCGTGTTGATGGTTGTGTCCTTCATGATGGAAAACAAAGGAAGCCATTAAAATTTTTTGAAGCCCAAGAGAAGGAGCTCATTCTGACAGCTAGGTGAAAAAGAAGGTTCTTGCAGTGGTTCAGATGAAAGTTACAAGGGCCCACACTAGGTCTGTGATACTTGGGATAGAGGAGGGAACTGATTTGGGAAATACTGAGGACAGGGCAAGGGAGAGATGATGACCTGGATATTTCTAGCTGGGCACCTGGGTGATGGTGATGTCCTCTACTGAGGGCAGAAGGCAATGGGGAACCACAGGCTGTGGGGATGGATACCAGTTCAGGATGTGCCAAGTGGGAAGGGTGGAAAGTTGCCGTTGCTGAGCCTGGAGCTCTAGGGGAAGGCAGGGTAGGATTGAGTGCCTTGAGAGGCATCACCTAAAACCCCTTGTAGTATATGCTCAGCAAATACTATGTAGAGAATCTGAATGTGAGCAAACCCATCTCTTGGTGAACACAGATTGTGCCCATAGTTATGAAAACTGAAACTGTACCTTTATATTATTGTTGATAACACTGAAAATGTGTGATTGAACCTTCCTTATGTTACAGCTTCTAGCAATGGAATCTAGTTGGGTTTCTCTGAAGCTTGGTGTAGCACTATCTTTGCAGGTGTTTAAGCATGGGGTGAAGTCTCAGTGGGGACTTGTATGGGGGTTCCTTACCTGAGACTTGGGCCAAACCATCACCTTGACCTCTCTCCTACCCCACCCCACCCTACTGGCCTCCTTACCAGGCAATAGGGTTGGCCCCCTTCAACTGGAGTGCCTGCCACTCGCTATGCCCTGTTCCTGGTAGCAGGTGTGGGTGGAATAGTTCAAGAAGAAATATCAGAGAAGAGGCAGAAATAAATAAGAAATTACTGGGCCTTTTTAAAGCAAAGTATGAAAACCATATGCTTGGCCTGTTTCATCCATTGGTAGGAAGACGGGACGAAGTTAGAAGTAAGAAAAGAGCTAAAAGAAAAAAACACGTTTAACCTAGAGAGAGAAAAATCATCAAAGAGTGTAATGTCATGTTTATGCTATTAAACTAAAAAAAAAAAAAAAAAAAAAAAAAAAAAAAAAAAAACTACAAAGAAATCTACAGTTTTCTAGAAAATGTAACTTTTTAAAATTGATGCCATAACGGAGCCAGCTGTAGCTCAGTGGATAGGGTGCTGGTACACTACATGGGAGGCCGCCCCAGGTGCGGTTCCCGGGGGCCTCTCCAAGCGGGGCAGACCGCCTTGAGGGGGCAAGCCACCGTGGGCGGAGCAGAGCCACTGTGGGCAGGACAAAAAGCCTCCACGGGCAGGGCAAGTTGCCCACGAGCAGAACGGAGCTGCCCGCGAGCAGAGCAGTCGCCCACCAGTGGGGCAAGCTGCCCACAAGTGGGCAAGGCCGCCGTTCACCGGTGAGCTGACTCGGCGCGTCGCTGCAACGGGGGGAGACAAAGCAGACACAGAAGAACACAAAAATAAACACAACAAGAACAAGCAGAAGGCGGGGGATATGTTAAAAAAAAAAAAAATTGGTACCATAGGGTTAAGAAAACCTGAACAGAGTAATAACCGGT
This sequence comes from Chaetophractus vellerosus, assembly GCA_004027955.1. Lineage (NCBI taxonomy): Eukaryota > Metazoa > Chordata > Mammalia > Cingulata > Chlamyphoridae > Chaetophractus > Chaetophractus vellerosus. Next base: position 9,907 of record PVKH010030941.1, read on the forward strand.
GAAGAAATTGAAAGCTACCTTCAGAAATGGTTCCTGATCCTAAATTGTTTATTGATGTCTTCTTTCAAGCCTTTATTTTATTTTATTTTTTTTAAGGAGGTACCAGGGATTGAACCAGAGACCTCATATATGGGAAGCCGGAACTCAACCACTGAGCTACATCTACTCCCCATTCTTTCAAGCTTTTTATTTATTTATTTATTTATTTTAAAATTACATATCCCCCCCTTTCTGCTTGTTCTTGCTGTGTTCATTTTTGCATTCTTCTTTGTCTGCTTTTCTCCTCCCCGCTGTGGCGACCTGCCGAGTCAGCTCACTGCGCGGCGGCCTGCCTGCTCGCGGAGGCTTGCCCTGCCTGCGGCGGCTTGCCTTCCCAAGGCGGTCTGCCCGCTCGAGGGGGCCCTGGGAACCGAACCCAGGGCCTCCTATGTGGTAAACCCTACCAATTGGGCTACAGCCAGCCCCTCTTTCAAGCTTTTAAGAAAAAAATTATTCCAGAATATAGAAATATTTATTTCTCCAAGGAAGCTATAACCCTGGATTTCCAAAGCTTAATAAAAATAACAGTGAAACAAAAGTATAGTCTAATATGAATAAATTTAGAAAAATCAGAAACAAAATGCTACTGAATTTAACATTTGAAAACACTTCATTATGACTAAATATGATTTACAACAGAAGAATTGTGTAATACAAGGGAGTCTATTAATAGAATTCAACATACAAGGAAGTTAAAAAAAAAAACACTATAGAGTCATCTTAGGAGATGCTCTGAAATATATTCTGAAAGGAGTATTAGTCAGCATCAGTCCCTAATAGAAATACTAAAAAATGGCAATAGATATTTCTTTAACATAAGAGAGTCCTGTGTCTTTTTCAAACTGATGGCAAACATTACAGTTGAAAGTGAATCCCTTTTCCCACTTAGATTGAGAAAAGACAAGGATTGGTGCTCTCACTATTAATTTGTTGCTTTGGAATTTCTGCAATACAGTTGAACAGAAATTAGAAAAGAAAAAACAAAAATGTCATGCTATGAGGGTGCCATTATTGTGTCTTAAGAAAACCCAGAGGAATAAAGCACTTAGAACAAATAAAATGTGTCACTAAATTGGCCTCATATGAGAAAAATTCTAGTTGCTTGGTTTTTATTAGTAATAGCCAGTTGGAATATCTAATTGTAAAAAGAGCTGTCATATACAGTAGGACCAAAAATTGTCCATACCCAGCTCTAAAGAAATGTATGAGATCTCTCAGATTTTTTTGAGAGAGAAAATGACTACCTCTATAAATGGAAAGACTAAATAAAATAAGGACATTATTTTTTTCCCAAATTAATATTTACTCATTGGTTTCACAAATTTTTATTGAGCAAATGATATGTGCCAGACACTGTTGTACTCTCACAGTGCTTACATTCTTACAGAAGGAGACAGGCAATAAACTTCTCATGTGAGAAACTAGAAGGTACGAACTATGGAGCAAAATCAGGGTGAGGGTGGCATTTTAGCCAGGGTGCTTGGGGAACGTCTCCCAGAGAAGCTGCCATGGGAGACTAAGTTGGGGTGAGGGGCCAAACATGTGGACCTCCTGGATAGCCTTCCAGGTTCTGGGTATTTGGTAACCACAAGGGGGGGTGGGGCACTCAGGCAGAGGGGGTGAGGAAGCTCAGCAAGGTCTGAGTGGAAGAGTGAAGAGACCTCTACAATACAGTGTAGAGACTGTGTTGCAGGGGGTGGTTAGGGCAGCATCGGGACACCCGGTAAGGAGGTGAGAGACCACAGTGGCTGGGACCCGGGTCATAACAGTATGTTGCAATAAGTAGTCAAATGCAGATATATCTTAAAGCCAAAGGGATTTCCTGGTGGATTGGATGTGGGATGCGAGCTAAGCAGAGGAATCAAGAACAGTCTAAGGGGTGTGGCTCAACAGTGGGACAGGTGCTGTTGCCAGCACCTGAGATGGGGAAGACTTTGTGGGAGGTGATTTGGGAGAAAGTTTTAGTTGAATTTGGACCAGTGAAGCTTGCAGTACCTATTGAAAGTGTCAGTGGACAGGCTGTATGGGCAGTTGGATATGTGAGTCTGGAGTTCGGGGCAGATATCTGGGTGGGAGCAGAGGCCAAGGATGGAGCCTAGGGTTTTGGGGGTGAGGAGCTTTGCTGAGGAGGCTGAGAAGGAAAGGTCAGGTAAGATGGTGAAGAAAGCATTTGAAGGAGAAGGGGTGGTACAGCATGTTGCACATTGCCACAAGGTAAACGGAGCACTGAGCGTTGACCATGGGGCTTGACAGCATAGAGGCCACTAGAGGCCTTAACAGTGTCATTCATGTTGGTGTCATTTGGGTCAAGGTCTAATTGGAGAGTGCTCAGGAAAGATGAGATGGAGAAGAGCAAGGATGGAGCTGGACTGGACTGGGGCTGGGGTTTTGCCAGTCATATGGGAAGGCACAGGAAAAGAGCATGGGGGTGCTCAGGGTGCTGCATTGAGGTGTCAGC
>PVKH010030942.1:0-12408 GCA_004027955.1 Chaetophractus vellerosus
TGGGAACAGGGAAAACTAATTGCATGTGTTGCTCCTTCACATGGCGGCTCATTTCCAGTCTCGTAATTCTTAACAGCGACTGGTGGAGACTTAGTCTAAATAATAGTTGCAAGCCTTCGAGAGGTATGCTGCTGCTTTCACTTCAGGCAGGACCATTTGGCCAGCCCGCCAAAGGGGGGTATTTACTGGTTCTGTTCCCCCCACCCTCACGAACGATCTTTCTTCTTTTTGTGCATTTTGTGAAGCTGTATTTCAGGTGGGTTTGGTAACAGAGTGATTGGCAGGGTGGAGATTGGCTGTGGGAAGGCAGCCAATAACCTAGCTGTATGTGTTTGTTTTTTAAAGATAAAGTGCTCAAACGCCGTTCTGTTCTATGCACTGCAGCTGCAGGGCCTTCGTACCGCTGCTCCAACATGCAAAGTTCATTCCAGCGGGGCGGCCCTGGCACTCGCACCTGCCTTTCCTCCCATAGCTCCTCCTTCCAGGTCTTTGCTTATACGTGGCTTCTTCAAAAGGCCTGCCCTGTTCTTCCTACCTCGATTTGGCCCTCTTTTGTTCTCTTTTTACCTGAATTTATTTTCCCTCAGAGCACTTATTCCCACCTGACCTAATATAAATGTATTTGTTTTTCAACTATCTCTTTCCTGTAGGAGAGAGCAGGCTCTCCATCTGTTTTGTTCACTGCTGTATTTCCATGGCCTAAAAGAGTTTGTTGAATAAAGGAATGTACACTGACAAGGATCAGAAACTAATTAAACAGGCTAACAGTTTTATTTTCACAGTGTTATTCTGGGTAAGGTTTTAAACTGTTTTTTCTGCTGCCTCTTCCATCCCTCCTCCATCCCCTGTCATCACACGTAGGGTGTTGTTAAGCCAGAACGTACCATGGACACATCTCCTTGGCCCTCATTCCAATCGCTGTGGTCTAATGGGTGACACTGACCAACGCCTGCTTTCTCCCTGTGGAGGCCACTCCCCAAGGCTCTCCTGGGATGCAGGAAGCAGAACAGCAGGTGCCTGTCACAGTCTATGAGCACAAGTAGGCCAGTCAGGCTACCGTGGAGCTGAGGGGCCACAGCGTCTGGGCACCCACAAAACTGGGAGCCTGACATCTGTCCCATCTCCGCCAGAATCCAAATCTTTCTTCACATACAGCCACAGCAGCAGAAGCCACCACCAGTCCTGCAATCTCATCGTGACCTTCTTTGTGCCCAGTCACTCTGTGACTCTGAACACAGAGGGCTCACCAAACATTCCCCGAACATAGAATTCTATTCCCAGACTCATGGCTTTTGGAATCTGTTCATCACAGGACAGCCTTTTCTCCCCTAAAGAAGCCCAGCCAGGGCTTGCAGCTGGGGATGGATTTTGCAGCTGTGATCTCCTCTGCTGGATCAGGGCCTGCGGCTGTTTATATTTAGTTAGTGGAAATGCTATTGAAACGGCAAAGCGCTTAATCTTGACAGTTTTACTCCCACCCTGCAGCAGGGCACACAACGAGAAGAAGCAAATCTGAGGAACTGCACATTCACTCTACTGCATACTTTGTTCCCTCATCTTTCAGGCTTTTAATTATCTCAGGCTTTCTTCCTAAAGAGAGCCCACCGAGAAATAATGACAGTAAGTCCTCCTCTGATCCTTATCTTCACCACCACCATAATTATCTTTGATATTGTCACCAGAATAACTAGCATCATTGTCATCATCCTTGCTATTGTCATATTTTCATTGTTCCTTGTTCTTGTTATTTTCTCCTTCCTCTTCATCATCATCACCATCACCATCACAATGATCATCATTGCCATCAATCGCCATCATTATAGCCATGCCCATGGGCCAATTCTTAGTTTTAACCCTACTCCCTAGTAATACTTCTTTTACTGTACCAAAAGCCTTTCTGCAATTTTCAAAGCTTCAGTTTTCCCTTCCCTAATGGCTTTTGTTACACAGCTGTCTCGATGCCACTAGTCTATAGCCTCAATGACAAGAACAAATGCCAAGATTCTTAAAGGAAGGCACAATTAACCAAATTTCTATTTGGCTTCTACTAACTCTGAGTTTGTTTTCTTTCCTGTCATATTTCCAGATCTTAGCACAGTACCATGTACACATTTATTGGGTCTCTACTCTCAGCACTGTTGTCTAATATATTTTCACTTTGGCCTTTTCCCTCCTTTGAGAGGCCATTATCATGGCCTAGTAGGTAGTAGGTAGTTGTCTTAGTCTGCCAGAGCTGCTATCACAAAGAACACAAACTGGTTTTGGCTTAACAACAGGAATCTATTGTCTCTCAGTTTCAGAGGCTGGAAGTCAAAATCAAAGTGTCAGCAAGGCTCTCTCCCGGGAGTCTGTGGCTATCTGGTGCCGGCTGCTGGCAATCCTGGGGTTCCTTGGCCTTCCTGTCACACAGCCATGTTCGCTCCTTTCCCTTCCAGGTTTCCGCTGACTTCCTGTGGCTTTCTCCTTACAAGGCTTTCAGTGAACTGATTAAGACCCAGCAGTTGGGCCACAACTTAAGTAAAATTGACATCTTCAAGAGGTCCTATTTAGAATGGGCTCAGACCCCCAGGACTGCGGATTACGAGCATGTTTTTTTCCTCTGGGCTATATAACTCAGTTGATCACAGTGTTCAATAAACACTTTTTAGCAAACTGGAATTTTCATTTGAGCACAAAATAAAGGTATCTTTGCTAAGCTTAGCTCTTGCATTTCAAAGGCAGCCATACTGCGGGACTATACTCTGTTTCAGTTAAGTCTGAATGCTGTTGTACTTACAGGTCTTAAAAAGACACTAGAAAATAATGTTCAAGCTTGTGTGAAGCATAAAAACACAAAAAAGAGGCTTTGGAAAATGATAAGATTGTAACTTTTGACTCGTCAAAACAGGTTTGGTCATGTTAGCTTTGCTTCCTCTGTACCCCTATGCACTTTCTTGGAAACAGAATGGTTGGAGATTCTCCACTGGACAACGATGTGAACCATTCTGCCAAACAACTGACAACCTAGCTATCACTGTAGGTTCATATGCACTGCTTTGTACAACTTATTTCAAAAAACAGATGGCATCTGAGAGCGGAAAAGGCTGTACTTTTCCTTACTAGGGGTGAGCAATGAAGGAAACACAACCCTCCCTGGCCTGTCCTCCTCCTCTGCACATCCCTTCCCCAACCATGGTCACGAAACCAAAACCATCCATTTTATAAGAAAGCAAGAGGATTAGATAGGATGAGATTTACACGAAACATGGAAACTCACTCATTCACTAATTTACTCAACTAATTCCTTTGTCCATTAATTCAGATATTTAATAAGCGACCAAGCTGTTAAGGTCTGGACACTGATGCTAAGACACTAGCTTAGCTGGGCAAAGGAAAAATTAAGGATATATGTGGAAGCTGTCTTCAAATAGTTGAAGGTCATTACATAACAATGGAGAAGAGATTTTATTCAGTGTTGCTGCATAAGATGGTTGCCACTAATTATACGCGGCTGTTTACGTTTAAGTTAATTAAGATGAAAAAAAAATTACAAATGTATTTCCTCAGTCACACGAATGACATTTTAATTGTCCAATAGCCACATTTGGCTAGTGGCTACTGGCTTGGGCAGAACAAGTTTCAGCAGATGGGAAGTTTTAAAAGGTAGACTTAAATCCATCTAAAAAAGAAGATTGGCCCAAAACAGAACTGTTCAGCCTTGTACGATGTGGGTCACAAGAAACTAACAAATGAGAGACAGGAAATTTCTCTCTCAAAGTTGTTGTGCTGGACAGTGGCATAGTTACCTGCTAATATCCCTTCTATATCAGAGTTCTGATTCTATACCCTATAGAATGTATTGAAATTAGCTCATGAAAAAGGATACATTCATGTTGAGGAGGGCAAAGGACATCTGCTTAATATGCATTCAATTAATAATCTTAATATAAGCAGTAAAAATGTAGGGACTAATCAAAATTCCTAAATGATATTCTAAACATGAACAAAAGTTGAGATATACATCCTAACCAATCCAACTCTCCAATGAAAATAACAAAACAGAAAGCAAAAACAAGACCTAGGAATAAACACACTCAGGTAGGTGACAGTTAAAAGAAAGATTCAAGTAAATTGATTCATACGGGCAGAATTTGTATTATAGCATCCTGATTCTGTTTTCCATTGAAAATGGACTGAGGACTAGAATGATCCATCAGTTTAACAAGCCCATGCTCATTAGTGGAGAACATTTTCATGCACCAAGCTACCAGGTTATTGTCTGCTGATCAGAATCAACACCAAAATAAATAAGGGGAAATTACTATATTTAGACATAAAGAGAAAGACTATAAGATTATCTTTCAATTATAATTAAATTTTTATTTAATTTAGAAAACCTTTCTTTAGGAATACTTACAATATTATTTTGCTTGTCCTATGGATACTTAGTTTCAACAGAAAAGCAGCTACTTTATTAAGCTGAACATTTTTAAAATTTCCTGAGTCTGAGGGATACAGTCAAGTATAACTTCTTGGGCTAAATCCTGGAATAAATCATAGGCTAATCAAAAAAGGCAAAGGGGGTCTCAATAATGAGAAACCTAGGGTAAGCTTTACTTTTTATTGCACTAGCTGGAGAAAATAATTAACTCGAGGGTACCAGGCTCTGCAGACCTAAGGTATATATTATAATTCCGAAGGAAGACTTGCTAAACTCATGTCACGTTGTCCCTCAGAGGAACCATGAGGAATCTAAAAGAACCCGTCTCCTTCCCACTAGGAATTAAATTATTCACAGGGTGTCCATTGCCGGCATCTCTTAGGTCACACCATTTTAACTAGTGAAAGATCTCTCCCTCCTTATGGGGCAACCTTCCAGCGCGCACAGTGATTCGGGGTATGATGGAGAAAGGTGGTCTTCATTGAGCTTGATTACAGCATGTCTGTTTTCCACCAGCGTTTAGTGAGTAAGGCTGTGGCTAGAAGCAGAAGCTGCTCCAGCTCCGTGGTTCTCTAACCTGAGAGCTGTCTGCAGCTGCTCTCCATTATCATCCGGGCAAGCAGATGTGACTAGAAAAGAATTAATGACCAAAGTCTCGTCCATACTACATATACATTAAGGCGGATTAAAGCTACCCATGGATGGCAGCTGCATGTTTGCAAAGCCTGATGCTGTTTACAATCCTACCTCCTTATATTCTGCCTGCTTCAAGCCTCTAATCAATTCCTTGCACAGAATATTTGAAACATATCAGCCTTATATATGTGCAAGCAGGTAATCTTGTGTTGTGTCTGTAGGCTACTGAAATATATCCATACCAAGCAGTGAAGAGGGAAAGATACAATGACATAAAGGAAAAAAAGTAGCCCTGGGTAAAAAGGTGGGTTACTGTCTTGATATTACCACTAATGAGTCACATGACTTTGAATGAATCAACTTCAGCTCCCTGAACTTCAACTTACTCATCTGTAAAACAAGGTATAGGCAGGATGATCTTAGGTCCATTTCAACTCTAGGATTCTGTGATGCCATTTTTGGCTGAGATCATGGAGATTGTGGTCAGGAAATAAAATTAAAGACCATTGTGATCTCCATGGAGGAGGCAACATTTATATTGGGTCTTTTAAGACAGTAAGGTATTTCAAAAAAAGGAATTCCAGGATGTAGCGTCATTCTCAGATAACACCGATAGTCTCCATGGGATGCCCAGAAGGGAAAATAGGGTGTGCAAGGACCACTTAGGAAGTGTTAGTCTAGGCAAGAGGTAGTGAAAGTCCAGACTAAAGCAAGGGCAGTGAGAATGGAGAGAAAGAGCAGAGTTCCAAATAGCCGAGGCCAATCATTCAATTTGATTTGATTCAGGAACAAAACACCCAAATAATTATTGGTCAGAGGAGATCAAGTAAGCTGATGACTATTACTTACAGTCAGACCAGCTGGATGTGGCAGATGACTTTAGCATGTGATGTGTGCTCAGTGACATTGTAGGTGTCACTGCTGATGCTTTCATCATAAATACAACAAGAACCACCACTCTGGTTGTCAGCGTCAGCTTCCTCAACCAGCCTGTGCATCCCCCTTTGTGATGGAATAAGGGCCATGATTTAGCAAGTCAAGAATTTATAGAATCATTTTCCACTTATCCCTTACCTGCTCCTAATATACTGATTGATTCTTTCATTCATTCAACATATATTTGCTAATCATTTAACTACCCAGTGCAAGGAGAAATAGGGAATAGTTCATGGCCTTGAAGAGCTCACTGCTCAGTTGCAGTGGAGACAGGCATGTTAAGCAATTAACTGAGTTCAAAGCAAGGCCTAGGGCATCTGGGGAAGCTTTCCTAAAGAAGTTAACTTTCTAACCAGAAGAGTAGACCACCTGCTGCACAAAGTAGAGAAGGAGATCCAGTTGGAGGAAAGAGCTGGTGCAAAATCACTTGGGACTTGTTTAGCTGCAAGTAAAAGAAAGCCCTATGAACCAGTGGTGTAAACAGCCATTATATTTTCTAGTTAACAAGCCCAGAGGAAAGTAGTTCAAAGCATCAGACTGATGGTGCCATCAAAGGCCCAGACTTTCTCTTGCTCTGACATCTTCATTATGTATCTTGGCCCTTGTATTTGTCACCTCATGTTTGACAGCACACCTGCCTTGAAGAAGGGAACAGTTGGGGGAGAGAAGGAGCAACTGTGCCCCTTTTTATCAAGAGAGCAAAAGCTTTCCCAGAGGTCCTGTGACAAACTTCTTCCTTATGTCTCATAGTCCAAAAGTGTGGCTACTCATAACTGTGAGACTGGGAAAGTGAGCGTTTAGTAGGGGTGAGGCAAGATAAGGTGACTTGAGGCTAGCATCCTGTAATGGTTTGGCAGTTTTATATAATTATGAATTCCAAAAATATAAATTGAATCATGTTTGTAAACAGATCTGTTAACCTGGGTGTGATTAGGTTATGATTAGGGCATTAACTGGGCCACGTCAGTAGGGCGTTGAGCCCTGCCCCTCAGTGGGTGTGGTCTCAAGTATAAAAGGCAAGGCAAAAGACAGAGGGAGCAGATTTGATGTTGGAGTTCTGATGTTGGAGAGGAGCACCCCAGGAGAAGACAAGTGAGCCATTCGCCTGATAGTCTACAGCTGCAGCCCAGGGAAGATAGGAACCCAAAAAGCCTGAACCCTGGCAAACGTCAGCAGCTGTCTTGCTCCAACACGTGGACTTTGGTGAGTGAAGAAACTTATGCTTTGTGGCCTGGTAACTGTAAGGGTCTACCCCAAATAAATACCCTTTATAAAGACTAACCAATTATTGGTATATTTGCAAAGGCACCCCTTTGGCTGACTAATACACATCCCTTGGGTAGTTTTATATAACAAACTAAAAAGGTCAACAGGGCATTTTACTCTCTTACTTTTCATTGTCCTTTCACTCAGTAACCAATTAGTTATTTCTTTATGATGACAGCAGCAAAGGATCAACGGATCAACAAACACTTCAGCCTGGACTTCACTTACCTTTTCACCAAGTCTCTCCCTCAGACACTGTCTGCTACAGTTGGACAACATATCTCCCAACTATGCTTATACTCAACTGTGCTCAACCCACCCCTGTGCCTTTGCCCGTGAAAGTTCTCTCATGTGGAATGCCTTCTCCTCACTTCCTTTCTTTTTTCCCACCGTAATGACTGAAATCACATTCACACTTTGGGATCCTGCTTCCAGCTTCCTCCAGGATCTGAAATCCCAAAGACAATCTCCTTTTGAATTACTTCCTACATTCTTTGCATCTGCCTTTTCTTTTTTGTTCTTTGTGAATAACTCCTCTCTGTCCCATCAGACTTTCTGAGGGCAGGGATTCTGCTACTGTACAGAGGGTGTATAGTAAATAAAGGCCCATGGATTTTTTGATATGGAAGAACTCAGTAACCACATCTTCTGTAGCAAAATCTAGTGTCACATATTTCACCAAAACTACAAATAAGTTCTTAGAACAAAAATACTCTAAATGCCTAGACTATGAAGCCAAAAATATGCTGAAGAAACTTTAGATTTTCTCCATATTTGGAAGTAAAAAATACTCTTCTCTTTGAAGCTAACCTTAAAAGGTTACATACTGTTTGAATGCATTTATATGACATTCTAGAAAAGACAAAACTATAGGGAGAGAAATCAGACCAGTGATTGGCAGGGATTAGGGGAGGAGGGAGGGAGGGCTTGACTACAAAGAGACAGCTTAAGGGGATTCTCTGGGGTGATAGAACTTTTCAGTATCCTGAGTTGTGGTGAAGGTTACATGAGTCATATGAGTTTATACCTGTTTTAGAACTGTACACCCCCAAAAAGCTAAATTTAAAGAATTAAATTTAATTTTCATCATGTTATATATGAATATGTTTCTAAATTTAAATCAAGGAAGATGAGTTGATGAATAGCACAGCTACAGTCCACTAAAGGCAGAAATTTCAGCATACTTTTTGAGCTGAATAATTATAGGGATCAGCTGCGAAGCATTCTTAAATATTTATAACCTTAAAAACCTTCGTATAGCAACCCAAGTGTAGTTCAATGGATGAATGGACAAGCAAAATGTGGTATATACATACGATAGAGTATTACTCAGCTATAAGAAGGAGTGAAGTATTGACACATGCGACAACATGGATGATACTCGAAGACCTCATGTTGAGTAAAGTAAGCAGTCATTAAATTACAAATATTGCATGGTCTTGCTGATATTAACTACAGTTATTGAGCAGACTCATAGAGGTAGATTGTAGAAGATAGGCTACCAGGAGATAGGAAGTGATTAGAGAGTGGTGAGCCGATGCTCAATCTAGTCAGAATCCATGATAAGGTGGATGGCGGTAGAGTGGAAGAGGGTGAGGATAGTACAGTGATATGAGGGGGTTGATGGTGCTGAAGTGTGAGTGTGAGTGGGAAGAGGGTGTGGGTTGGGTAATCCATGGAATTCTGGGGAGAGCTGGATGAAGGAACAGGTGAATGTGTGACTTGGTGAACTCTGGGGAGGATGAGGACTGTGGTTGAGAATACAATGGTGAGACCCTTGTGGGATCTATGGCAGCAGAGTGCCACTGGTACAGGAGGTCATTGGTAGGGGGATGTGTGGGGAGGGGTGCACCTGGGACAAGCATCTATGGAAAATGAATGTGTTTATGTTGTCACAGGGTGTTTTCTCAGTGGGTGAAGACCCACACAATAACCAACAAAATATTAAACCCCCATCCTAGGGAGTCCTGCTACTTTTTCAAAGAGAGTGGCTAAAATCTCAGGACTATATAGGCAGTGCCTAGTAGAAAACAGACCAATATGCAAAGCCTTTGATATTAATGCTTGCACTTATGAACCTTATTCTTGTAAATGTGAAACATAGCCGAATAACAACTAATGCCTAAGAGTCACCTCATGAAAACCTCCTTGTTACTCAAACGTGGCCTCTCTCTAAGTCAAACTCAGCAAATAAACTCACTACCTTCCCCCCGACGTGGGACATGATTCCCAGTGATGAGTCTCCCTGGGACCATGGGATTCCTACCAAGAGCTAACTGGTGATGCATTTGGAAAAAGACCTTGACCAAGAAGGGGAAACATTCAATACAAAAGAGTTTTTATGGCTGAGAGATTTCAAAGTGAGTCTGGCAGACATTTCAGAATTTACGCTTATGCATGTATAGGCAGATCCCACTATCCGCAAAGTAAACAAAACCTCATCCAGGGATGCTTCTGAGGGCTCTAGAAACATCCAGGCACAATAGGCAAGTCATACAACCTCATGAAAATAGGACCCTGTCAATGGGCCTAACACTGGAAAATATGATAATCTGTTTCCTCAATGTAAAGGAGTTAGACTAATTTATAATTTCTTCTACCTTTTCTATTTGAACCTATAATTAGCACTATACCCATTAAATATATGTCCCAGAGATTTAAATCTTTGGTCTATTCATATGCTTGTTGAGCCGTGAATCTCAGCTGAGTTAAGGCCAATACCTACTCTCCAGTTCATTGGACTTACCCAGGACAATTGACAAAATGATGATGATGGACAACTCCCACCTCCCCTCAAAAACAAAAACAAAAACAAAAACAAAAACAAAAACAAAGATTATATACAAGTGCAAGCAAAACAGTTCCTTCTGTCTGCCCCATAAGATCTAAGCCCCCTCCTAATCTGAAGTAGATCAGGAAACATCATTCCAAAAACTCAAAATTAAGGAATGAGCAAATATAAGGGGGGACTGCAACCCTGGACCAAAGTAGACTTATTAATGTTGTAGTAATGGAAGAATTTGTAACACTGAAACCAAAATAGTGGTTACCAGAGGTTCTGCAGGAGGGAGAGGGAAGAATAGGTAGAAGATAGGGCACTTTTAGGGCACTGGAATTGTTCTGCGTAATATTGCAGTGGTGGCTACAGGCCATTATACATTTTGTCAAAACCTATAAAACTCTATAAGGCAAAGTATAAACCATAATATAAACGATAGAGCTTTGCCAGCAGCAATGCTTCAACATTGGCTCATTAATTTTAACAAATATACCATACTAATATAAGTTGTTATTATTTGGGGAAAATGTGGGAGGGTTGGGATGAGGTAGAGAAAGGCTTTAAAAATATTTCAACAAAATAAACCTCTTATATGTACAACTTAACAAAAGTGAATTTGCTTTAAGACAACGCAGGCAAACACTCCATTCACTTAAGTGCTCACAGCCCAGAGAAGGCTGCGACTGGTCCTGAGCAATGGCATGGGAGTTGAGGGGGCTGCAGTTCCATCTGTTGATCAAATGTATGTTTCTGAAGAGCCTGTGATGGGCCAGGGTGTGCGAAGGAGCTTGTAGTCCAGTGGTGGTGGAGAATGGTCAACAGGCAATTGGGAAACCCCAAAAGCGCAAAGGGCCCTGTGCTCATATGTAGGAGGGGCAATTAATCCACTCTCATCAACTTGCCAGGGAAGGCTTCCTGTTGACGAGATCAGATGGGTGTAGAAAATGTTCAGGTGTGGAGGAGGCAGGGGCCTGGCAGAGGGAGCAGCAAGAGCGAAGGCCCAGAGGTAAGAGAGAACACTGTTTATCTATAAGAACTGAAACCAGCTATGGATGTGACAGAATGGAGAAGTGGCCAGGTCAAGGAAGGGCCTCTTCCTGAAGGTTGTTACAAAGGATATTAACAGGAAGATGAGAGGGGTCATGGGGGGAGGGTGGGGAGAAACTGAAGACTTTAAGGCTGAGGAATAGGATAAACAGATTGGTAGTTTAGAAAGATCACCCTGGGGAACAGAGTGAAGCTATACTGCGATGGAGAAGAAGATCTAGAAGCAAAGAGGCCAGTTGGGAGGCAAATGTGGTTCTTTGGGTCACAGGGCTGGAACCCAGGTAAAAGATGTGAGCAAGAGATGTGGTTTTGGGAGTCATCATTGTATAGATTAGTGCTTCTCAACAGGCAATGCACATAAGAATCACATCTGGGTGTCCTTCAAGTGCATTTTGTGAGTCATTAGATTTAGTTAGAGGTCTGAGATTCTGCATTTCTAACCAGCTTCCAGGTGATACCTCTGCTGCCAGTCAGTGGATCACAGTTTGGGTGGCAATGGCCTAGGCAGGACAGGTAAAGTTTCTTAGGGAGAGTAGGCTGCATGAGAAGACAGGATGGCCTATGGCAGGACGCAGAGGAAAACCAATAGTTAAAGTCTGAGCACGGGAAAAACTCCTGATTCGCAAGAAAGGAGCAGCTAGAGGAGAAGCAGGGAACGGGAATCAAGAAAGCCAAGCATGAGGAAGTGGCAAGCATTTGCAAATTCTGACAATGGGCCAAGGCAGGTAAGGCCTGAAGGGGAGAGGGCGGACCAAGGAAGTTGGCAGCAAGAAGACTGCTGTTCAAATCAGTGAGAGAGCTCTGCTGCAGCAGCAGGACAAGGGGACAGACAGCAGTGGGCTCAGAGCAGCTGAGCACAGCATTAGATTTAAGAGCCAATGCCTAAGAGACTGGAGATCCTGAATCATAGTTCTTCAACCAGAGAAACTGTGCAATCTCTTTAAGCTTCAGTTTCTTAATCTGAAAAAATGCAGATAATGATAGAAACTTCCTCATAGTGGTTGGTATGATCGAAGGGGTGCAAGACACACAGTCAGAGAGTGTTAAAGGAAAAAGTAGGCAGGGTGAGCACAGACTCGTTTCCTGACCATCTGACTATGTAGGGAACGATAATAGGAAGAGGAAGATGCGGATTGATAGAGAACTTTTTGGTGTTTGCTCTGTTTTGAGATGGGAGAGTCTGAGTGCGCTTGGGTGCTTATGGTGTGGTGATAGCAGAGATGGGGATGCTGAAGATACGAAGGCCAGGAAGCCTAGAGATCCAAAGCTCACCTAAAGGGCCTGAGGAAAATGGGAGTACGAGGAAGGGGGTGTGGGGCTAGAC
>PVKH010030943.1:0-12206 GCA_004027955.1 Chaetophractus vellerosus
TTTTTTTTTTTTTTTTTTTTTTTTTGCGTTCTTCTGTGTCTGCTTTTGTCTCCCCCCCATTGCGGTGAAGCACCAACTCAGCTCACTGCGCAGGCGGTTTGCCCCACTCGCGGGCGCCTCTGCTCTGCTCGTGGGTGGCTCTGCTCTGTTCGCGGGCGACTTGCCCTGCCCGTGGCAGCTTTGCCCTGCCCGTGGCGGCTTTTTGCCCTGCCCACAGCGGCTCTGCTCCACCCACGGTGGCTTGCCCTCTCAAGGCGGTCTGGCCGCTCGGAGAGGCCCCGGGAACCAAACCCGGGGCCTCCCATGTGGTGAACGGCGCCCTAGCCACTGAGCTACAGCCGGCCCCCTACTTTACAAAAATAGAAAAAGCAATTACCAAATTCATTTGGAAGGGAAAGTGCACACAAATAGCCAAAAGCATTCTAAAAAAGAAGAGTGATGTGGGAGGAATTTCACTGCCTGACCTTGAAACATATTACAAAGCTACAATGATCAAAACAGCATGGTATTGGCATAAAGATAGAAACAACAATCAGCGGAATAGAATTGAGAGTCCAGAAATAAACCCTCACCTCTAAGGTCAACTGGTTTTCAACAAACCTACCAAATCCATGTTAATGGGACAATACAGTCTCTTCAACAAATGGTGCTGGGAGAACTGTATATCCATAATCAAAAGAATGAAAGAGGACCCCCCTCTCACTCCTTATACAAAAATCAACTCAAAATGGATCAAAGCCCTTAATATAAAAGCCAGGACCATAAAACCACTACAAGAAAATATAGGGAAACATCTTAAAGACCTTTGTAGTAGGTGGTGGTTTCTTGGATCTTACACCCAAAGCACAAGCAACAAAAGAAAAAATAAACAGGACCACCTCAAAATTAAACACCTTTGCACCTCAAAGACTTTGTCAAAAGGGTGAAAAGGCAGCCAACTCAATGGGAGACAATACCTGGAATCACATATCCAGTAAGGGTTTAATATCCATGATATATAGGGAGATGCTACAACTCAACAATAAAAAGACAAACGACCCAACTAAAAAATAGGCAAAAGATTTGAATAGACATTTATCCAAAGAAGAAATACAAATGGCAAAGAAACACATGAAAAAATGTTCAACATCACTAATGATCTGGGGAAAAAAGCCATTAATTATACACTTTGCATAGATTGTATGGTATATGAATATATCTCGATAAAACTGCTTAATAAATAATTAAGTATTCATGCAAGAATAGCCAGGAATAGCAGCTATGTACAGCAGGGGATGTGTAGAGAGACAGAGGGGTAAAGAATTTTCTTTTTAGTTTGTTTACTATTATTATTGAAATCTTGAAAATGTTCTAATGATTGAGGTGATGAATGCACAATTATGTGATTATACCAAATACCATTGATTATACACCTTGGATGAAATGTATGCTTTATTAATATGTATCAATAAAATTGAACTTGTTAAAAAAATTTTTTTAAAGATTGAAATTATACAAAGCCTCTTCTCTGACCATAATGGAATGAAGCTGGAAATCAGTAACAGGCAGAGAACTGGAAAACCACAAATATATGGAAGTTAAAGAATATACTCTTAAACAATCAGTGTGTCAAAGAAGAAATTACAAGGGAAATCAGTAAATATCATGAGATGAATGAAAACAAAAACACAACATATCAAAATTTGTGGGAGACAGCAAAGGCAGGGCTGAGACAGAAATTTATAGCCACAAACACTTGTATTAAAAAAAGAAGAGCTAAAATCAAAGACCTAACTACACGCCTGGAGGAACTGGAAAAATAACAGCAAAGTAAATCAAAAGCAAGTAGAAAGAAAGAAATAAAAAAGATTAGCAGGAGCAGATGTGGCTCAAAAGTTGAGTGCCTGTTTCCCTCATAGGAGGTCCTGGGTTCAGACCCAGGTACTTCCCTAAAAACAACAACAACAAAAAAAAAAAACAAGCAAACAAATGAAAAATCCAACTCAGGGGAGCCGATTTGGCTCAGTATTTGAGCACCAGATTCCCACATATGAGGTTCAGGATACAATTTCTAGGCCCAGTACCAAGGGGGAAAAAAATTAGTGCAGATATAAATGAAATTGAGAATTAAAAAAATAGAGGGCATTAGCAAAGCTAAGTTAGTTCCTTGAAAAGATCAATAAAATTGACAAACCATTAGTGCGGCAGTTTGAGATTATTTTATGAATCCAAAAAGAAAAAGATTTTGTTTTTAAACTAATCTATTCCTGTAGGTGTGATACCCTTTGATTACATTAAATTCTGTTCAGGCTCCCTTGATTAGATTACTTGATAAGCTGATTTAGGACATTTGATTGAATTAAGTCAGTCAGGCATAACTCAGATTGAGTCTCTGCCCTCTTGCTGGGTCTTTTACAAACAGAAACACATAGAGAAACAGCCACAGGAAAAAGAAACCACGGTATTTCATCCTGCCATGTGAGAGAGGTTTTACCCATAGCTGAGCTGCAAAGAAAGAATCTCCGAAGAGGCTCCCGGAGCTGAGGTCCAGAAAGAGAGAGAGAGAGAGAGAGGAGGCCCAGTGGGAGACCAGCCCTATGCCAGGTTTGCCTACAGCTTCAGAAAGGTGGAGACTTTGGCAGAGATCAGCAGCCATCTTGCTTTGCCATGTGGTAGCTGAACTTTGGTGAGAAAGCACCTCTTATGGTACCCTGATTTGGACTTCTCACAGGCCTAGGAACTGTAAGCTTTTACCCCAAATAAATCCCTTTTATAAAAGCAAACCCATTTCTGGTACTTTGTATCCTTGGCAAACTAAAACACTAAGCTAAACTGACAAAGAGGAAAAAGGAAAAAAAAAAAAGAGAGAAGACACAAATAAAGTCAGAAATGAGAAGGGGACTCTTACCCCTAA
The DNA here is from genome assembly GCA_004027955.1 of Chaetophractus vellerosus. Taxonomy (NCBI): domain Eukaryota; kingdom Metazoa; phylum Chordata; class Mammalia; order Cingulata; family Chlamyphoridae; genus Chaetophractus; species Chaetophractus vellerosus. The sequence continues at coordinate 2,894 of PVKH010030943.1, forward strand.
CCCCACAGAAATAAAAAAAAATCAGACAACCTGGATGAAATGGACAAATTCCTAGAAACACATGAACCTACACTGACTCTAGAATCAATAGATCTCAACAGACCAATTATAAGTAAAGAGATTTAATCAGTCATCATATACCTCCCAATAAATAAAAGCCCAGGACCAGAAAGATTCACAGGTGAATTCTACTAATCATTCCAAAAAGAATACCAATCCTGCTCAGACTCTTCCAAAAAATTGAACAGGAGGGGGCCGGCTGTAGCCCAGTGGATAGGGCGCCGGTTCACCACATGGGAGGCCCTGGGTTCCGTTCCCAGGGACCTCTCCAAGCGGGCAGACCGCCTTGAGAGGGCAAGCCGCCGTGGGTGAGGCAGAGCCGCCATGGGCAGAGCAAAAAGCCACCACGGGCAGGGCAAAAGCCACAGGCAGGGCAAGCTGCCCGCGAACGGAGCAGAGCCACCCATGAGCGGGGCAAGCCGCCTGCACGGTGTGCTGACTTGGTAGGTCGCCGCAATGGGGGGAGACAAAGCAGACACAGAAGAACGCAAAAAAAGAAAAAAAGATGAACACAGCAACAGCAAGCGAGGGGGGGGGGTGGAATATGTAACAAAAAAAAATAATTGAACAGGAGGGAATAGTACCTAACTCATTCCATGAGACCAACATCACCTAATACCAAAGCCAGATAAAGATACCACAAGAAAAGAAAATTAAAGACCCAGTTTCCTTATGAATATGGATGCAAAAATCCTCAACAAAATACTTGCAAATCAAATCCAACAGTGCATTAAAAGAATTATACACCATGATAAAGTAGGTTTATCCCAGGTATGCAAAGGTGGTTCAACATAAGAATATCAATTAATATAATACACTACATTAACAGAACAAAGGGGGAAAAAACCACATGATAATCTTGATTAATGCAGAAAAGGCATCTGACAAAAATCCAGCATCCTTTCTTGATAAAAATACTTCAAAATTTAGGTATAGCAGGAAAGTTCCTTAACATAATAAAGGGCATATATGAAAATCCCACAGCCCAACATCATACTCAATGGGGAGAGGTTGAAAGCTTTCCCACTGAGATCAGAAAAAAGACAAGGATGCCCAGTATCAGCACTGTGATTCAACATTGTGCTAGAGTTCTAGCTAGAGCAATTAGGCAAGAAAAATAAATAAAAGGCATCCAAATTGGAAAAGAAGAAGTAAAACTCTCACTATTCACAGATGACATGATCCTATACTTAGAAAATCCTGAAATATCTACAATAAATCTACTTATGCTAATAAATGAGTTTAGCAAAGTATTTGATAAAAACACTTAGAAAACGTGGAATGGAAGGAAAGTTCCTCAAGATGATAAAGAGCATATATGAAAAATCCATAGCTAACATTATACTCAATGGTGAAAGATTGAAAGCTTTCCCTTAATGATCAATCTGAGGAAGAAATCTAGAAAAAGATCCATTCACGATAGCAACTAAAAGAATCAAATATCTAGGAATAATTTAACCAAGGACTTATACATGGAAAACTATAAAACATAGCTAAAAGGGGAGCGTATGTGGCTCAAATGGTTGGGCGCCTGTCTCCCATATGAAGGAACCTGGGTTCGATCCCCGGGACCTCCTGGTAAAAATAAAGAAAAATACAGAAGGTATGCCGGCCGTCAGGCCCTGTAAGCGGGTGAGCTCCTCAGGCCCCACCTGCAGGTGCACCCTCCAGGCCCCACATGCAGGTGTGCCATCAGGCCCCTCTGAGCCACACAGCAAGATGATGATGTAACAGGAGAATGACACAAGGGACAGCCAAGATGAGATGTGCCAAAAACCAGCAAATAAGGTGGGATGCCTCTCTCCCACATCATTAAAATGGATAAAAGCAAATAAATAAATAAATAAATAAATAAATAAATCTTTTAAAGAAAAACATAGCTAAAATAAGATCTAAATAAATGGAAGGGCATTCCACACTCAGGCAAGACTAAATATTAAGATGGCAATTCTACCCAAAGTGATTTTACAGATTCAATGCAGTCCCAATAAAAATTTCAACAGCCTTCTTTTCAGAAATGGAAAAGCCAATTATCAAATTTATTTGGAAGGGTAAGGAGCCCAAATAGGCAAAAACATCTTGAAAAAGAAGAACAAAGTTGGAGGACTCACACTTCCTGACTATAAAGCTTATTAAAAATCTACAGGGCTCAAAAAAGCATGACACTGGCACAAGAAAGGATATATAGACTGATGGAATCTAATTGAGAGTTCAGAAATAGACCCTCAATTCTATGGCCAATTGATTTTTGACAAGGCTTCCAAGTCCACTCAATTGGAAGACAGTAATCTCTTCAGCCAATGGTACTGGGAGAACTGGATATCCATATGCAAATAAATGGAGGACCCCTATCTCACACCATATACAAAAATTAACTCAAAATGGATCAAAGTCCTAAATAAAAGAACCAGGACCATAAAACTCCTAGAAGAAAATGTAGGGAAGAGCTTCAGGATCTTGTGTTAGGCAATGGTTTCTTAGACTTTACATCCAGAGCATAAGCAAAAGGAAAAATAGATAAATGGGACCTCCTCAAAATTAAAAACTTCTGTGCATCTAAGGACTTTATCATGAAAGTAAAGAGACAACTTACACAATGGGAGAAAATATTTGGAAATCACTGATCTGATAAAGGATTAATATCCAGTATATATAAAAAATCCTTCCACTTAATAAAGACAAACAACCCAATTAAAAAATGGGCAAGGGGAGAGGATGTGGCTCAAGCAGTTGAGTGCCTGCTTCCCACATGGGAGGTCCCAGGTTTGGTTCCCAATGCCTCCTAAAAATAAACAAGCAAACAAATGAAAAAGCAACTCAGGGGAGCTGATGTGGCTCAGTGGTAGAGTGCCAGCTTCCCACATACAAGGTCCTGGGTTCAATCCCTGGCCCCTAGTACCTCAAAACAAACAAACAAACAACCCAGAAAATAACAAGAGTTATGGAGGATGCAGAGAAATAGAACACTCTTCCTTGCTGGTGGCAATGCAAAATGGTAAAGCTGCCTTGGAAAACAGTTTTGGCAGTTCCTGAGAAAGTTAAGTATAGAACTATCATATTACCTGGCAATCCCACTACTCGGTATATACTCAAAAGAATTGAAAGCAGGGGCTTGACAAATATTTGCACATGATGTTCATAGTGGCATTATTCACAATTGCCGAAAGATAGAAGCAATCCAAGTGTTCATCAACTGATGAATGGATAAACAAAATGTGGTATACACATACAATGGAATACTATTCAGCCATAAAAAGGAATGAAGTCTTGATAAACACAACAAAATGGACGAACCTTGAAGACATCATGCTGAGTGAAATAAACCAGACACATATGGACAAATATTATATGATCTTATTGTTATGAAATAATTAGTATAAGCAAAGTTATAGAGTTAGAATCTAGAATATAAGTTACCAGGGGCTTGGTGGGGATAGGGAATGGAGAGTTAATGTTTAATTTGTACAGAATTTCTACTTATGTTGATTGTAAAGTTTTGGAAATTGGAGGTGGTAATGATAAGCACAATATTGTGAGTGTAATTAACAGCACTGAATTATATATGTGAAGGGGAAATTTTAGAACATATATATGCTACTACAATAATAATTAAAAGATAAGACACAGGACCATACAACCTAGTGAACTCTATTGTGAATGGTGGATTATAGTTAATAGTAAAATTATAAAAATATTTCATGAATTATAATATGGAAAAAATACATCCTAATGAAAATATGGACTAGAGTTAATTAAACAATTTTAATATTCTTTCATCAATTGCAACAAAGTTACCACACTAATGCAAAGTGTTAACAATAGATGGGGTATATCAGAATGCTGTATATTTTTTTTTGCATGATTTTTCTTTAAATCTGCATCTTCTCTAATTAAAAAATTTTTTTTTAAATAAAAAGAACAGAAAAAAATGTAGCAGAAAACCCTCTAATAGCCTCCTATCTCACTCAGAGTAAATGCCAAGTCTTAAGTGATCTACAAGGCTCTACCTGATCAGGCCCTCACAACCTCTCTGACATCAGCTCCTTCCACTGTCTCTACACTTGCTGTTATCCAGCCCCTACTGACCTTGCTACTGTAACAAGCCAGGCATGTACTGTTTTAGGGCCTTTGGAAGGCCCACTGCTTGGGAGGTTCTTTTCTCAAATCTCAGGGCTAACTTTCTCACTTCCTTTAGGTCAAGTGCTACCTTATCAGTGAGGCCTTCCCCAAATGCCCTAAATAAAAATACTGTCCAACCCCTATCCTCCCAGCCCCCCGGCCCCCTTTTTCTCCAGAGTACACATTAACATCAGATATACTATATATTTGTTGGTCTATCTTCCCATTAGGACCTGTGAAAGCAGGGATTTTGATATGACTACATTTAGCAATGAACAGTAGGCCCACAATACATATGTATTGAATAAATGAGTATACAGACATATCCTTTCTACTTTTCTCCCCTCACAAATGTTTGGTAGCTAAATTTATCCTATCAGTTTTTCTGATCACTCTACCATTGCAATGGTATGAGCAAATTGAACTTTTACCATCAACCAGTTAACATGGCAGGGTTTGACAGCTGTGGGGCTAAAACACCACATAACAATCATGCCGCCCCATTGCTGAACAAATCTAGTTGTACTGCAAAAAAATTCAGAGATTATCCAGTGATCCAAACTTACACGATTTTTTTTCAGAGTAGTCATAGATTCTGTGTCCTGACACCCACATGATAAGAGTCATTAGCACCTTCGCTTATTCTCCTGAAAAATATTTTCACTTGTAACATCTGCTCTTTATATTCAAAACTAGTTAAAGGCAGGAAGCAAAACTATGTGAATCAGATATAAGGGTTGTCTAAAGTAATGTATTATACGTTTCTGCACTCAACTTGCAAACATGGCCTTCAAAAATACTGCAGTTCATACACTCCCTCTCTCATCTTTATCCATCTCCTACTCACCCCCACCCCACACAGGAGTACTTACACAAGCAAGTCAAATTAAAACAAAGAAAGGAAGTGAACAACAATCTATCCTGGCAGAAATCTGAAATCACTCCAGCCTCAAACTTTAAGTCATTTGCCTAGTGGAGCAGCCCTCAGATGCACTGTGACTCAGCATTTTATGGTGCCTAAGATATGAATTGAGATAAATGCTCTTTGTGGCATGAGCTAAATTTGGAGCTCAAATAAATGAGCTACCTTAAAAACACAGCCAGTGGCTGAAGCACTACAGTGCTCATGCTGCCACAGGTTTGACTCAGCAGGCTCAGGAAGGAGAGCATGTGTCAGTTGAAGCACACAGAGCTGATCTGAAATAATCTAACCTATAAAATTAGCAAATAACAATGCTGAATACACTTAGCACTCAGAAAGGGAGAAAATACTGTAAATAAATGAAAACAAAACTTTAAAATATGAACTGTGGTGACTCGATTTAGTGTCAGGGAAAGTACAGCTTAGAGCTAGGGAGTGAACTTAGCCATTGACCCAGCTACTCTTCATTAGAATATCAAGAGCTAAAACTGAATCAAGTGAGGAATTTTTTCCACTTAGAAAAATAAAATAAAACCCAATGAGTAAAACTGAAAAAATAGAAAAGTCTGGCTCTTTTCAACTCTTCATGGTCAGAAAGAAAATAAGATAAAAATAAGCTAATAAACTATATCAGGTGCAGTAACGATAAAGTTTTCAGTTCATGTTCTCATGTAGAGTGGGAAATGAAGGATGAAAAAGAGAATATTATATGTGGCAAGCAGGGAGATGTGGGAGGTAAGAGTGCATGAAAAATGACTGAGAAAAATTCCAAAGACGTAATGGAGGAAGTTGGGAAATCCCACTATGGAGGCTAGGAATTGAACTGAATAAAGACACACAGAGATGTTAGAAACTGCAAAAACTGCTTATAATTAGTTTTTGCCAATTTCTTCTGTCCTAGGTATTCTACATGCGTTACCTTTTTTTAATCCTCAAAACAAGCCAAAGTGTAAATACCATTTTTAAACCCCATTTTTACACACGAGGAAAACAGCCTCAGAGAACTTGAGTAACTTGCCTAGCATCACATGCTAATAAATGTCAGAGCCAGGCTGCAACCCAGACAGTCTAACTTCACCACAATTTTAGACTGCTTCTTATGAATATCCCAAAATGTGAAAAGGAAGTGGAGAAAGGGTATGTGACAGCAGTGCAGGAAAGAAAGATGAGGGTCAGCATTTAAATGGTAATGGCATTCATGGATTGAACTGGTGAGGAATCAACTACATTCAAAGCCAGGTCTGTGGGACAGGAAGAGTGAATATCCCTTAAGTAACCTACAGCCTATTAATTCAGTCCATACTCACACACCAAAATATCATAAAAGTCACATATACTGCCACCGCTCATGGGTCCACAACAGGCACAAACCAAGGATAATGGAAACTCAAATGATGTGACAGCAGTTTTCCTGAGATGGTGGAATCAAACAAGCCATATTTCAGGTGGGATTTGAGGAACGGTATGGTGGAGGAACATCATGGCTTCTCATAAATGATTCTCCAGGATTTTCAGGGTAAATTTCAAACTCCTCGAGGCACCCCAGAACTAGGTCTGAGGGAATGCCAAGGAAGAAAGATTATCTTGAAACAGATGCTTATCCTGGGCTCTTTGCTACAAGTTCAGGTTCAAAGGGATCAGAATACCTTATTCTTCTCTTTCCATAAACTGTCAGTGAATTGAAGGCAGATACCATGGCCTAATCTCTTTTGTAACATTCCCCTCCCCACCCCGCCTTATGGCAACACATTGAGGGTGTGCAAAAAACATTTTCTGAGCAAGCAGATGTAAATGACTGTGTATCAGTCACCAGATGATTGTGTGCTCTTCCAGCCAAACAGCCTTAACACTATCAAGTGAGACTTAAACACATTATCCAAATGTATCGCGTGGATCCGGTTTTGTAGGTGCCTGCTACCAACAAATTGTAAAAGGATGTAAGGCAATTTGGGAAAACCTAAACATGGACAAGGAGTTGATTTCATTAAATGTAATGATGCGATTGTGCCTTTAAATAGTACTGTTTAGATATACACTTAGGGTATTTACGAATGAAATGATTTCCCTTAAAACACTGGGGGTCGGGAAGTATGGGGGCGGGAAAGATGAAACAAAATTGGTAAAATGTGGCTAGCTGTTAAAGTTGGGTGATAGATACATGAGGATGCATCATACTATTCTCGTTGGTGAATGTTTCAAAATCCCGATACATATACACACACACCACCCAGATGCTGGTTCTCATCGAAAGCCCAGAAGGAGCCCGACCCGAAGAGTCCAACGGGTCTCTAATTCCGAGGACGATCTCCACGAACCGGCGAGCCTCCAGCGAGGGCCTGGACCGGATTTCTTTCCCGCCGGCCTCCAAGCCGGAGCGGGGGCAGCCGATGGCTTTGTGGGCCTCTTGCTGCCGTGAACGCTCGGCGGGACTTTAAACACGCAACAAACGCCTTTCAGAGTGGGCAGAATTCCTGGAAAGTGCCGGGCGGAGTATTGCCCAATTTCCTTGGTTGGAACCCGCCCCGCAGCCACGACCCCGAAGTGAAGCGAGCGCACGGCCATCTCCGCCTTGCCAGACCGACCCCCAACGGCCACTCCCCGCGCTCTAGGGGCGGGCGCTGCGCGGCGACGTCACGGCGCGCCGTGCGCCGGGTCAAAGTTCGGCACCGCCCCCGCTTCCCCCTCGCTGCCTGCCTCGGCCTGCGCCGCTGCTGCCGCTTGTGGGTCCTGCTCCGCTCGGTGCGCTCCGCTGCCTTCCTACCCGCGCGCTGCCCGGCCGGCCGCCATGGCGAACGTGGCCGACACGAAGCTCTACGACATCCTGGGCGTCCCGCCCGGCGCCAGCGAGAACGAGCTCAAGAAGGTAGCGGGAGCGGGCCGGCGGGTGTGGGGCGCGGGGCCTGCGCGGCCGGAAGGTCGGGGCCAGCTGCGGGGCCGCCCGCGAGCGGGCCGGGGCTGGGGGCGGCGGCGGCGGAGAGGGCTCCACAGGGCCCCGGTGCTCCCAGCCTCGGCTGACCTTGGGCCGCCAGCCCCGCCTGCCGGTAGATGCAGCGAATAAAAGCCACCCCTGCGCAAACACGCTGCAAGCCCTTCCTTCCTCTCTGCCCCCGGCGGGTGCCGGAGGCGCTCCCCACGCCGAGGTCACTACCCTGGAAAAACTGGTTGGACCGAGGCGCCCAGCGCATCCCGGCCCCGGGAGAGAAGCTGCCCTCGCCGCGAGTCAGGCCGGGCTTGGGGCTCGCGGGACGGGGCGGTGGGAGGTGGAGGCCGCCCCCGCGGGACGCGAGTTTCCGGGGAGCAGTGACCGGCGCGGCGCCGGCCGCAGGAGCGCCTCCCTCTCTCTACCTTACCTATTTGACCCTGAGGGTAACGTGAGTCAGTGTTGGAGTCCATTGTTCGTGGGCAGGTAACCTAAATGGGTTGAACCCGCTTCTGGAATAAGCCTTGGGCCCCAGCCAAACACCTGAGTGTACGCTGACTAAAAATAAATATAAGGCCTTATTACCGCCCTTTGCAGCGCTGTAAGATCTTTCATCATAGGATTTCAAAGCACTTGAGGTATTTAATTAACCACAGAGCATCCTCACAGGGCCTAGAATATCCGGATTTGTAAGCTGAGGAAAATGAAAATGCTCCTTAGGCAGGGGGGCTGGTACAACTGAGAATAAAATGACTTCCTGTTACCTTACCGGAAATGCTAGTCTGCATTATATAATTCATGTGTCTCTGTGAAGACTTAAGTGCAGTATATCCTAACCACCTGGTTGAGAGCGTATGCACCTAAAAAACCGACATCACTGTAGAGCCCCTTTATCCAGCACGTGAGAATAAAACACAGAAGAACTGCCTAAGGAGTTTCTCTTGGCATTTTTCTGATGTTACAGTTAGGGAGGGATGGGAGGAGCCATCATGAGTCCAGATTCTTACTTTGGGTTAACTTATAGTAATATTGTTTGCAATATGCAAAGCTTAGCAGTCATTTTCTTTCTAATAATATTTCGGTATTTTGTCTGTGGTATTGTTTCATTATTTGTATCTGGCTTTTAAAGTAGAACTTTTCAATATAACTGCCATTTACTTTGTTATATTATATTAGTAAACAATATTCACATGGAATATACCAAGCAATAATTCCAATGAATAGAAGATAATTTTGCAAGTTTATAACTTTAGAAATTTTCCGATAATGGGAAAATGCTTCTCATAAAAGTG
>PVKH010030944.1:0-12403 GCA_004027955.1 Chaetophractus vellerosus
CCTTCACGAGTTCAGCTGTAGACGATGAGGCTTTCTATGCTTTGCATCTCTCCACAAGGCCAGCTGTGGACTATCGGGCGAACGGCTCACTCCAGCATCAGAACTGCTTTTCAAGTCTCCTCCAAAGCTCTGCTCTCAATCTGCTTCTCTCAGTCTGCTTTTCTACTTGAGACCACGCCCACCGAGGGGCAGGGCTCAAAGTCTCACTGACCTGGCAGTTAACGCCCTACTCACAACTCAATCATGCCCAGATGAACAGACCAGCTTACAAACATAATCTAATCTATATTTTTGGAATTCATAATTAAATCAAACTCAAACCATTACACTACCCTATGGCAAGAGATTCACAATTGCCTCCAAGCTCCAGAGACATCTTTGACAGTTCATCATGTCCCTGTACATCAATAAAATCTCCCCAACCAGGAAACAAGAGGTGGATGCTTTAGTTTGCATTTGTCTCATCTTCCCTACACCCACTAAAGAAGTAGCCCTATGGCTACACAAAAACAGTGGCCATAGACAAGCTGTCCATGCTAGTATCTGCACAGGTTAATGTGTAGTGCTTACTGGCTCTGATGGGTAAGGTCTTATATAATCTATTTGCCAGTCCTGTAAAGGTATGTTGACTCTGTGCACTTGCCCACTGCTGTAAGGCTCCTTTTGCGGCAAAAGCCAAGAACAGTCTTGTATAGTATTAACCAGGTCAGAATATTTTATGAGAACATCTGGTGTCTTAGCCATTCACCACCCCATGACAGCTTGTCTATGGCCACTGTTTTTGTGTAGCCATAGGGCTACTTCTTTAGTGGGTGTAGGGAAGATGAGACAAATGCAAACTAAAGCATCCACCTCTTGTTTCCTGGTTGGGGAGGTTTTATTGATGTACAGGGACATGATGAACTGTCAAATATGTCTGGAGCTTGGAGGCAATTGTGAATCTCTTGCCATAGGGTAGCTTCCCACAACGGGTGTCCCATCACTTGCCAGTCATCTTTATGCCACTGATTTATCCATAAGATGAGGCCCTGATATGGCCCACCTATCAGTGCAAAGAGTGATGGGCCATATTTCTCTAGTAATTACCATCCTTGTGGCCCTTAATTCAGCCTATTGGCTACTCTGTCCTAAACCAGAATCCCAGCCGGATGCTATCAGTTTGCCATGGCCACACAATTTTCTTTGCTGGACCCATCAGTGTCCCAAGCATTTTTAGGACTTGGAGGATTTCCCTCAGGTACTGTGGGTTGGATGGAGGTAGGATCCTCTGTCTCCTGGGGACAGCCTGGTTCCTCAAACAATATAAGGCTGAGGACTTGTAAAGCCTGACTAAGGGCTATAGCTGATATTACCCACATCTGCTGCAGATAAGCTTGCTATTTCTGTAATGTCTGCTATTGGGCCACTCCTGACTGGCACTTACTACACTTCTATCCCATGTTTTATGGGATAGGCTGTTTTTAGTTACAGTCTGAGCCCCAGCAATAGATTCAACTTGTTGGCAGGCTTTATATTCAAGCAGCAGTTGTTTTTCCATAATGTTGTACTTACCCTCTGCTCCCTTCCATGTCTGGGACCAAAATCCTATGGGCATTATGCCTGAGGGTGTTTTTGCCATCGCTCCAACTCATACCTTTAGTATTTTTAGTGTATAAGAGTATAGGAGCAGGGCAGAACAAATGGCCTTGGCTTGTGGGACCAGGAACTTGACTTTCTTAACTGCCTTTTGCTCTTTATTTTCCTACTGCCAAGTTTATCCTCATCTGATGAGAGCATGGAAAGGTCTGAGGACTTGGGCTAAATATGGAATAAATTATCCTCCAGTAACTTAGGAGTCCTATGAAAACTTGCAGCTGTTTAACCATGGTAGGAACAGGTTGTTGTAAATTCTTTTTTAGTTACTTTTTTCCAGAATGTTATCTTACCCTGCCAGGTGGCACCCAAGAATTTTACTGATACCCTAGGCCCTTGAATCTTATTGGGATTGACTTCTAATCCTCTAGCTTTTAACCTGTCAAGAACAAGACTTGTTTCTAAGTCTGCAAAAGAATCAGAGGTTAATGTAACATCATCAGTGTAATGAAATAGGTAACAATTGATGCCAAGACAATTGTTGAAAGACCCCAGGCACCACTCCAGAGCAGATGGTAGGACTATGTAAATATCTTTGGGGTAAAACAGTGAAGGTCCATTGTTGACTTCCTCATGTGAAAGCCAATTGTTCTAGGGACTATGAGTCTAAAGGAATGCTGATGAAAGCCTTTGCAAGATCTAATATCACATGAGCAGTTTCCAACTTAGTGGTTAGCTGATCAAGTAATTCGGCTACATTGGGAACGGCTGCATGTATCGATGGAACAGCTTTATTTAATTCTAGATAGTCTTTTGTCATGCTCCAAGGGCTTTCACACTGGCTGTATTGGGCTATTGAAAGGACATTGGCTGGTCGTATAATTTGTAATCTAGCCAATTCTTTGTCTCTTTCAGTTATTTCCTGAGGTCTACTGGCAAGTGGTTTTGTTTTACATGCACAATACTCCACATCAGAAGTAAAATCACTAGTTTCCATTTAATTGAACCTTGTAAAGCAGTTTTGACCACTTACACCCATGCCAGTAGGTGGAATTCTCCAAAGTGGGAGGCAAATTGTGGCTCATCAAAACATCCACTTCGACAGTGTTTTCCTGTGGGGAGACATATGCACTACATCTTCACTAGGGAGATAGTTGCCTGCCCCAAGAATAAGATGCGTCCATCCTACTCTATGGTAGAGTTGCCATAGCCATCTGCCATGATTCATCGTCCATGATGTTTTTCAGGATTGCCATAAATTAGAGTGCAGTCAGCCCCTGTATCTAATGTCCATCTTTTTTATGTTTGTTTGTTTTTTGTTCCTTATTTTTTACGGGGTGTCCAATAAATTGTGAGCTCCACATGTGGTCTCCTGTCATTTTGTAGGACTTGGACATGCAGGCAACCTTGGCTTTCCTATCAGAGAAGGAACTCCACAAAGGTCAACCTTATGATATTAGTTTCTGGTGGAGCTGATGGCACCATGGTCACCTGGTCTTCAGGAGTAGTTAATTTGGTAAATTGCTGCTCAGGTTTTAAGACTTTCCATAAACCAACTAACATAACATTTGGTTTTTATCTAATTCTTCCTGAGCAATGTCTGCTTTCAAAAGGTCGGCCCACATTTGCTAGTGAGTTATTTTAATGGGACTCTTAGTCATGGTGTGCATCTCTAAAAGGACTGTTCTCCTTTCACGTTTTTAAAAAATCTTTTGTTCTTCCATAGCCTTTCTTTCTAGCTCTTTGTTTCGGTCTAAATCACTCAAATCAGCCAAAGCTTCACCTACTACATATATTTCTTGGGTCACTAATGGGCTTAAAAAGACTACTGGAGTACTGTACAATCACACAGTTCTCTAGGTCCAGAATTTATAATTTTCTTCCTAACTTCTCCTGTAAACATGATACAGTCAAGCCTGTAAAAGTCTGATCATAAATAGCTTATCTAATTCTTAATTCTTTAGTATGGCCTGGCCTTCTATATTCCTCTACCCAGTGGGTGATTCAGGAGTTCTTCCGGTGTCATCCAAATATCTTAACATGTGAGAATCACCCAGTCCATGAAAGAATTATGCAGTTTTTCTAAATTGTGCAAAAATTTTTCCTGAAGACAGGATTGATGATGTTATTACTCAGTTTTTCTGCTTCCCTGCTGTTTAGACTGAGCCCATCAGCCCCACTGTCCCATAACCATACCAGCCCAGGCGTTACGGATTCTTTAGGTTGTTGCCAGAAAGTTTTCCCTAATTCAATCAATTTTGTGACAGAATATTTTCTAATTATTTTTTTATTAATAGGTCCATCATTTAGCACTCCTGTTTGTGCTGGATGGTGTACCTGGGATTTAACTTTATTCTATAGAGTTAATCATTGGGCTAAACCTGATGATTTTGGGTCTCTTCTTCAATAACTTCTACATTGGTATCACTATACACATCATCCAAGGTTCCATATTTTCAGACTCCAATCTTTCCTAGCTAACATCACCTGAACACTTGGTCATGTTTGTTTATGACCCCTTAATTTTAAGAAATAATAGGTCAGTGTTTCCATGTCTTCATACTTTTAATCTAGCTGTTCTGAAAGACCTGTGATGAAAGCAGAGGTGGAAGTCTGTATCATATTTCTCTTTCTAGTTGTAGTTCTTCCTTCAACCTGTGAATTTCTCTGTATTTCCTGACACAGTCTGCTGTAGCTAACCATATAGCCCATAACAACAGCCAGCCAATTGCTGTGGAAGTGCACTTACTATCTTGGTTACATTTCATGATTGTTTGCTCTTGTAATATGTGCTCTATTCCTTCCAGGATTTGGGGAGCATCCCTGTAATCACATGGATGTCCACAACAATCAAACAATTGTGCAGCCCCTCAACACATATAAGAAGAAGGCCACCTTGGGATTTTCCCTGCCAATTTCCTACTCTTGCACACACTTTGGTCTGACAAATCCTGCTGATGATGGCAATTGTTCTGAATATAGCAAGGAGCTGTATAAAATGACAGCTTCCCACTAACTAAGAAGGATTTGTCAGACCAAAGAATGACTTGGACAAGTCCAGCTTGGTGAGAAAATTGGCATTTATTAGATAATTCTGATTTAGAACTATCTTAAGAGAGAAACTGAGGTTATTGTATATTTCAATACTTTTGGTAGCTTCATTAATTAGTTTAGATAAATATAGGTATATAAGTGATAAGTCATCTACAAGAATGTTTTTATTATATATCTTTCTTATTAGGTTTACTGTAATTGGTTAACAATATCTCGGTTTGCTATTCCTGAAATTAAATTGTGAAATATGGAATACTTTAAAATTTAGGTGTTGAGGAGATTTCTTTTTAATAAAAATAGCAAAAATAAATACTTCAGTTGTAATTAATCAATTGTTTTATTACAAACCTTTGCTAATAATTTACAAGAATGCACTATTACCCTAAGATTAGTGAGATATTTATATGTACACTACTTTTCCCATCAAGTAAATAATATTCTTTGTCCATTCATTCCATCCTTATTCTCTGGACATATGATTACCACTGAATTAGAATTATGTGGAAAACTTATTACCCAAAGAAGCAGTTTTCTAGAAATCATATATTCCTCTATTATGACTTATTTTTTGTATTAAAATCTCAGTAGTTTAAAACTCATTTAAATGCATAACATAATTTAAATTCATTATTTTAAAATTAAATATAGAAAAAGGCTTATTCAAGCAGTGCAAAGTATACATATTCCTAAAAAAAAAAAACAAAAAAAACAAACAAACAAACAGAACCTAGAGACCCAGATTTATCTACACAAATACTTCAGTTTGATGGCAGATTACCTTCAAGGCCAGTTTGAATTGAGCTGAATTATCATTTAGCTTTAAGTTGTAGTAATTTTTAAATTATTTTCTAAATCAACTGGGATATTGGATAACAGAAAATTATATATCATAATTATTAGTAATATATTAGGTACAAATATATTGAAACATCCTCATATCCACTCTTCAAATATTTCTAATTCAAATGGGAAATTACTTCCAAAATGCATTTTATCTAATTAAAACATCACCTCAGTATTTATTCAACACATCCTTTTTTCTTAATCTCATAGACATTGCTTACATGAAGTGGCTATACAATCACACTAGCTTTAGTTAATGTCATATTATTCTAAGAGCAAAAATGTCATGATCCCTGTGACAGTTTGAAGATTTTCTGGATTGCAGAAAAACTCATGTTCTTGAAGCTAATCCATTCCTGTGAGTTTAGGACCCTTTGATTTTATTTAATTCAGTTGGGGTGGGCTTTGATTGGATACTTCAGTGAGGCATGACCCAGGGTGGGTCTTGGTCTTCTTGCTGGAGTCATTTATAAATAGTAGAAACATTTAGAGACACACAGAAGAAGTGGCAGAGACAGAGAGCAACCCCAAGAGACTGAGAAAGAGATCCTGGAAGCTGGAAGCTGGAATTAGTGGAGCACAGAGCTCAGTAAGAGGTGCCTAAGAAGCTCAAAGATGTCCAAAGTGGAGGGGAGAGATGAGCCATATGCCTGGCCTACAGCTATGCTCAGAGAGAAAGTAAGCCTGGAGGAGAAGGCAGAGATCCAGATTGCAAGGCCACCATTGTATCTTGCCACAGGAATACAGGATCACCAGCAGCTGAACTTCAGTGAGACAGCATCTCTGATGATGGCATGATTTGAACAGTTTCACAGCCTCAGAACTGTAAGCTTTAACTTAATAAATTCCCATTATAAACACCAAAACATTTCTGGTACATTGCTCCCAGCAGCCTTTAGCAAACTCAAACAATCACCACAGGGAGTCTCTGATAGAATGGAGATTAAGAATTCTGATACAATTAGCATCAAATCCAATTAATCTTTTTTATTATTATTGGGGAAAAAAAGAAATAGGAGTGGGTTAGAACAAGAATTGAATAACGTGTGTATATCTACAAGAAAATATAGGGAAACATTTCAAGATCTTGTGGTAGGTGTTGATTCCTTAAACCTTACATGCAAAGCATAAGTAATGAAATAAAATAGATAAATGTGACCTCCTCAGAATTAAACACTTTTGTGCTTCAAATGACTGTTAAGAAGGTGAGTAGGCAGACTGCTCACTGGTAGAAATTTTTCAGAAACCATGTATTCGATCAGTTTGATCTCCATGTTATTTAAAGAAATCATACAACTCAACAATAAAATGACAAGAAACCCAATTAAAAAATGGGCAAAAGACTTAAAGAGATTATTTTTCATAGAAGAAATACAAATGGCCTAAAAGCACATGAAAAGATACTCAACATAACTAGCTATAAGGGAAATGCAGGTCAAAACTAAAAGGAGATATAATTTCATGCCTTACAGAAAGACCATTATTAAAAAACAGGAAACTACAAGTGCTGGACAGGATGTGGAGAAATGGGAACCCTCTTTCACTGTTGATGGGAATGTAAAATGGTGCAGCCTCTGTGGAGGACAGGTTGGCATTTCCTCAGGAAGCTAAATACATAAATGCCATATGATCCAGGAATCCTATTACTAGGAATATATTCAGAAGATCTGAAAGCAAGGACAAGAACAGATACTTGTAGACACATGTTCATAGTGGCATTATTCATAAATGCTAAAAGATGGAAACAATCCAAGTGTCCATCAACCAATGAATGGATAAACAGAATGTGGTATATACCTTGTATATACATATGATGGAACACTATTCAGATGTAAGAGAAATGAACTTGGGATGACTATGACAACATAGATGGACCTTCAGTAAATTATATTGAATGAAATAAGCCAGAAACAAAGGACAAATATGTATGGTTTCACTAATATGAATTAATATGATGAGTAAACTAATGGAGTTAAAATATAGAGTATAGGTTACTAGGAGATAGAATATGGGTCGAGAAGGAGAAGCTGATGCTGAATGTATGTAAAATGCTTAATAAGGGGGATTATAAGTGTTGGGAAATGGTTAGAGTTGATGGTAACATATTATAGTGAGCATAATCATCACTGCTGATTTATAAATTTGATTGTGGCTGAAATGGGTAGCCTTGAGAAGTGATGTCGTTTGAAAGAAAGCTAGAGGATAATCTAAGGACTATATAACAGAGTGATTTCAGTAGTGTCTGATGACGGTTTTAATAGTAAAAATGCAAGACTTCCTCTATTACAATGTGTTAAGGTTATGGAGATATATGGGGAAAATGTAACTAATGTAGCATATAGAGTATAGTTAACAGTAATATTATAATATTTTTACAGAAAAGGCAAAGAAGATACTATATCACTGATAAGGGCCAATAATGGAGGGTAAAATAGGGTATGGGAATTTTCCTTTTGGACTAATGAAAACATTTTGAAATGGACTGAGCTGATGATGACAGCACAACTCTGTGATGAAACTGAGAGCCACTGAGTGTACATTTTGGATGGACTGTGTAAGGCAGGGGACTGTATAACGTAGCAAATTTTTTGAACGATGGACTGTGATTAACAACACAAATATGAGAATGTTCTCTCATGAACTAAAACAAATACACAATACTAATACATGGTATTAACAATAATGTGTTTTTTGGAAAAATACACCAAAGATAATCTATGGACTATAAATAGCAATAATATGATGATGTTCTTTCATTTGTAACAAATGTGTCACAACAATGCCAGGTATTGGTGGTAGGGCAACACATGGGAATCCTGTATGGTATGCATGATTTTTTGCTAACTCATAACTTCTCAAAGAAAAAAGAAATAAAAAGGTTCTTGTATACAAAGGAACAAAGCAAATAATTCTACTCTTATTCCCTCTCTCTCTCTCTCTTTTAAAGAAACCTTTCTATTTTTTTCTTTTGTTCCTTCTCTGTCTGAGTAGTTTCAAGCTTCTAGTCATTTTTGCCCTTATATATTTTCACTTTGCCTGACTCATACTTCCTAATGAGTTCTTAAAGCTGAGTCAATATTTCAGTGAAACAAAATATTAACTTTTAGGTTTGCATCTCTAGATGCCATGCATAATTACAACATTGCACTATTATATGTTAGATTCATCTCCTGGAGGTTAAGGTTAGAGATTTTTAGAACAGATATTCAAAGAGAAAGAAATAATATATAAAATATTATCAGAAGAAAGGACCTATATAAGTTTTAAATTTAAATATTTTATGCATCTCTTCCTCTGCTATGAAACCAAGAGTGAAGCCTGGTGAACTAGATGAAGATTGTTCCAATCCATTGGCACTTCAATTTTCTCAAATATGTCCACCCATTTCTTTTATTCTTCAGGTCACTCTTTGTTTCATTTAGTTAAGATTCATTAATTAAATGACTTCCTTGTGAACAATGTCAATGCTCAAGCATTTCTCTTCCCCCTTCCCCCTAACAATTTAATATATATGTACATTTTTACATATTCACAAAAATACAAAATAAAAGAAATACAGTAGAGAAGAAAAAATGTTATAAAAGTTTTCCATTTTTGATGGTTTCACACTCTCCAACAGGACAAGACAAGATAAACACTTAGGGTCTTTCCCATGATAAAGATTATGGGGATAAACTAATATTTAAAATAATCTTTTTGATAATCCATTTTCTGGTTGACATCATGTCAGAGCTGATTAGATAAAACAATTGTCATTTCCAATCATTTTATATGATACTTGATCTTATAGTGTTAGTAATATATTCAATTGGGATATTTTCTGCCACAAATATTTTAGGTCATTTGTTCATTTATAAGTCAGAACTTGCTAATACCAGATAATGTACTATAAATAGAACCCACTGGACACATGTGAATTTCTAAACAATATTATTCACTATGATAGACTAACAGAATACATGACATTTTCTACCTTTCTTCTCTATAGACTTCTCCTCTCTTGATATTCTATTTAATATACACTATTTTTGAACACCATAGATTAGATGCCACCAGCAGGATATGAATGTTCTCTTTCCGTTAATTCCCTCCAATATTTTGAATTATCATACATTTTGATTATGTTAATATGATGAACATGGAATGGTATAACTATAGTTGTTATTTTGTATTTACCTGATTATTGGTTGAATGAAGTTCCTTTTCAGATGTTTCCTGGCAGTTTCTACAACTTAATCCAGCTCTTTACTGAGTATAGGACCAAGGTCAGATATCTTGGAAACATGGATGTTTGTAAAACCCAATTTCCATTCCTATGTCTTACATCTTGGGTAGCTATGCTGTCAGCTCAAGATTGCTATCTTGCCTTGTGTCTTTGAGTTCTCACTTTGTTTCTGATAAGCTTCTTGAATAAGCCTTTCCTCATTATACTTTCTTCTTTAGCTGTCATGCGTTTTTCCTTCATTTATTCATCAAATCCATACTGAGTGAATACCTTGTGCCAATCACTATGTCTTTTCTACTTCACAGCACACTGAGAGGACCAGATTCAAAATTGTGCTTACATATACACTGTATATCACCATGTTGATCTTTTGTCTATGTCTTCCACTAGACTGTATGCTACTGCAAGTTATAGTCACTGTCTCTTAGGTGTTTGTAATTTTAATGACATAATAGCTAATAAAGTATGAAAAGGAACAGCCATGAAAAGAGATTGCAATTTATACACATATATTATATGATGCAGTTAATAGTGTTCCTGCTTCTGACAAGACAACTATTTTTTCAGATGACATTCACCACTACATCAATGTGCCTCAGAGAAAGGAAAAAACACATTGTTTCTATGGCCTTCTATTCACCCTTGAAGGAGAGATTCTTGCCCTAGGATTAAAGGGTTGGAAAAACACAATACACTTGACAGAGAACATATGAGATTGACAGCAGATTATTTGTCACATATGCTCACAATCTTGGGGAGGCAGATACCACACATCATGTAGGGTCATATGAGAGTTGCATTCAGGAAAAAAGTGAATAAGAAAGGGTTTTGGGAGAAAGACTATTGCCCAGAAAAAGATTGGCTTCTTTGAATAATTCCTTTGAGTGGTAGGAGCTACAACTCACTACTCAGGGATAAGCAGGAATTGCTCCTGATCCCATTGATGAGAGATATCTGGCCAGTGGGCCTTATTTATGGAAGCAAAGTAGGGAAGGAACTTGTGGTTAGGTTCTTCCAGGTCTTCCAAATTTTATCAGATGCCAAGACAGGACATAATATTGGGCCTTTGTTTTAGGCCTTATACTCCACAAATCCAGGCATACAAACTGAGTTTATTCTCTATTAATATCTTCATACAAAGATGAGGCAGATTTTTGAAGCTTTGTTTTCATTAGACTTTTCAGTGATAAAACAGTAATATTACATAGAACTACTTTATTGGAATTTTGTTCCTTAGAGAAGTAGTTTATTCTTACACACTAATATAATTAATAAATAATGGATTTATGCTTTTATATAATCTTTACAAATATGAATTAGCAATTCCTGAGAGTAGAGATAACTGCTGTATGACAGCTATTGAAAGCTGCCTATCAAGGTGAGGAATATATGCCTCCATCCCCCCCAAAATAAAACACTTCAGGTGCACATTTAGTTATCAAATTGAATCCTCTACAAGCACAGAATAAAAGAAGTTCCCAGATTCACAACTGCTCTCTGAACACTGTTCAATGAATAAGAGTACCTGTGAAATTGTTTAGTCTCTAGAGGAATTGAATATAAATAAATGATTTATGCCATTTTCAGTGTACTACTGTATGACAGTAGAAAGAAAACTTTGCATAATTAAAATTTAGACGATACAATGAATAGTCAGGGGAAAATAGTAAGAATTCTACATACTGGTAAATTGATAAAACAATGTCATAGCAATAAAATGAGTATTGGAAATACATGAGTAAAATCCAATAGGAATAGTAATGAAACATTTAGTTCATTTTGATTTTTGTCATACTCAGAAGGCAACTATTATTCACATTAAAATTGATTACTGTTTTAGGGGATTAAATCTTACAATGTTAACCAATATACAAAATGAATAAAAATTACAGTATATTAAGTGGAGAAATTAATGTGGGGATATAGAGTAATATAACAAATCTCAGATATTGATAGAAACACAAAACATGTACTGAATTATTGTTTTAATTTCCTAGGCTGCTTAAAGCAGATACTATGAAATGGGCTAGCTTATACAACGGAAATTCATTAGCTTACATTTTGAGGCTGAGAAGATGTCCAGATCAAGGTTTCATCAAGATGGTGCTTTCTTCCTGAAGACCTTTTACCAGAGAACAATGGTTTTTCTGCAAGGCACAGGGAGCTATCTGCTGGTCCCTCCATTCTCTTCTGGATTTCATTACTTTCACTTCTTGCTTCCATGGTTTTCTCTCTCTTTTTCTGAATTTTATTCTCTTATAAAGACCTCTAGTAATAGAATTAAGACTCATTCTGGATGAAAATTTTCTGTGAGGTAGGTCATGCCATAATGAAATATCCTCATCAAAAGGTCCTACTTACAATGTGTTTACACCCACAAGAAGGGATTTAAGAACTTGTTTTTCTGATTTACATATAGCTCCAAACCACCACAATATGTAATTAGCTTTAAGGTATTTATCTGGATTTTTCATTCATTCTACTGCTAATTCATGTGTAGTCTACCATGTTGTAATGGTTTGAGTTTGAATTAATTATGAATTCCAAAAATATAAATTAGATTATGTTTGTAAGCTCATCTGTTCATCTGGGCATGATTAAGTTATGAGTAGGGCGTTAATTGCCACGTCAGTGAGACATTGAGCCCCACCCCTCGGTGGGGGTGGTCTCAAGTAGAAGCAGAGAGGAGATTTGGAGAAGGAGATTTGA
>PVKH010030945.1:0-12404 GCA_004027955.1 Chaetophractus vellerosus
GAAGTTTCAATAGGTTAATACCAATAGGACAATAGCTTATGAGACCTGAAGAACAACTCGTCCAAACCAGAGTAGGAAGACAGAGGGTTCAGGAAGGGATGTATCCAGGGAAAGAAATGTAACTCTAGGTTCTCTGGTGTGCTTGCTTGACCTTACTAAGAGGAAATTTTGCAGCTTTATGGAAGAGTTTGTGGAAATTTGGGGGATGAGTTCATAAAAATCCCCTAGTAACTAAGAAAATAAGACAAACTTTAACTCCAAGAAAAACACAACGCCATAAAAGAAAGGAAATGTAATCATAGGCTATTTCTCGGCTTATATGAGGTATAATTAAATGGTCATAATAAGGTAAATAATGAATGGTCTAACTAAAACTTATGGTAAATGTGTATTGGGAGAATGATGCGGGAGAGAAGTTTGAGGTGAAGAGGAGTTGGGAGAAAAGAGAACTAAAAGACACCTTCCATAATGGGAAGTCAATAGAGAATGGTTAAAATTGAAAGTTTAAGAAGTATCTCCAACTTGCTAAATAAACATGTTATTTAGCAATATGGAGAGAAATAGCAGTAGAAATAGCCAAAGAGTTGAACGTATCCCTGAGAAGCAGAAATCAGACATGGGATGGGGATGGGGGTAGGGGACATAGAACTGCTGCTTTTTATTATAATCTTTATAGTAGTCTTTGTCTTTTTAAACCACATGTTTGCAGCACATTTATAAAATAAAAATTAAATTTTAAAGGAAGTGGCAGTGGAAATTCAGGATGTCTCTCACTTCAAATGGGTGAGATGGGTTCCAGTCATTCAAAGCAGCTCTTAATCCCCAGGCCAGTCTATCTGGTTTGAATGCTGACACTTCGGGGTGTTTGAAGCTAACCAGTTTTTGCTTCAACTCAGTGAAACCATCAAAGAGTTGGATGATCCAAAGATGAATAATTTCTAATTTTAGGATTTTTTAATTAATAAGATGTTTTTGTGTATTTCTCAGAATAGTTTCTGATCCTCTCCTTAGTCTTAAGACAGGAAATAATTCATATGTTGGGTTCCATGATATATTTCCCTATCTCTTATCACCTTTTCCATCTTTTTTCAATTCAAAATATTTCCTGTAAATTCTAGGATGCTTTTCAAATGTGACCTCTGCTCCAAAGGTGGACTTTTCCTCTAAGCTCTCAGCACTTTAGCATTTTCCTAGAACTAGCCCAGGACTTTTTAGAACTGAGAGTAAAAGTGAAAGCAAATTCAGAGTTTTTCCTTAAAGCAGAATAAAGAAAACCAGGATTACAGAGAGCAATGATTGATAGCAAATGAGATCTAACACAAAATAATTTCTACACCTTACCTAGATAGTTATGTTTCTTTAAGGGTTAATTCTGAATTGTTACCATCTTGTGGTCTAACATGGGGATTCTTTTAATTAAGGATTCATGAGAAAAGTATACATGACTAGGCCAGTGGTTTTCAACTGTAACTTCACATTGAAATCTCCTGGGAAGCTTGAAAAATCACTAATGCCTGGGTCCCACCACCAGAGATTCTCATTTAATTTGTCTGGGACATAGCACAGGCATGGAGAATTTTTAAAGCACCCCAGGCAATTCTAAAGTGCAGCAAAATTTGCATACCACTAGACTGGATCGTGTCCTAAGGTATTCTTTCCCAATTAAAACACCTGAGGAAAATCTAACTCAGCAGCCATATTCCACAGTTTTTCATAGATGCCCTTTATCAAATTGAGGAAGCTACCTTCTATTCCTAGTTTGGCTGGATTTCATCAAATGCTTTTTCTGATTCTATTGAGATGATCATGTAGTTTTTGTTTTTTATTCTATTGGTATGATACCCTACATTAATTGATTTGGGGATGTTAAAATAGCCTTGCATTCTTGGGATAAATCCCACTTGGTCATGTTGTATAATTCTTTTTTTTAAACTTTTTTTTTATTTTTAAAGAAGCATTAGATTACATAAATGTTATATCAAAAATGAAATGATTGTGGGAAGATGGCATCAGATTTGGCAGGCAAGGTTGAGCTCTCTCACAAAAACAATGGAGAAAGATCGAAAAGCTGCCCAAGGGACCTGCTTTGGGGGTCAGCAGACCAGGACAGTGCTTCACAACTGCCAGGAGGATTAGGGACAGGGAGACAAAGAAGCTGTAACAAAAAATGTGAGTTACCAAGCCCTTGCAGCTGCCAGGAAGGACTCCCCTCCCCCACCCCCAAGATATTAAGTGGAGGTAAAACACCTGGCTCATTGCATTTGACTGAGAAGGGAGTAGTTGCCTTCCTCCCTGTCAGCTGTTAAGATGGGAAAGGGAGAG
Source organism: Chaetophractus vellerosus (assembly GCA_004027955.1). NCBI lineage: Eukaryota > Metazoa > Chordata > Mammalia > Cingulata > Chlamyphoridae > Chaetophractus > Chaetophractus vellerosus. The sequence continues at coordinate 2,323 of PVKH010030945.1, forward strand.
GAGTAGGGGTGCTTTTCTTCAGCGAATACAGCCAGAGGAGCCCTCTTTGAATATCAGTTCTGGCCAAAGCAAAACAGAGGAAAACAGAGAGAGATACACCTCCATGGAAAAGTGCACTGACAAATGCCATCTGCTGGCCAGTCTGGAAATTGCATGGACAAAACTGCACTTGGGTCTCTCTGTTTTCTAACTTCTGGTAGAAAATCTCCACCCCGTTAGTGAGCCCCTGGCATGATCTTGATAACTTAAGCTGGGCAATTTTAAAGACTTAGGATAAGTTGAACCAAATATCAAAGAAGAGTTGTGAAAAAATAATAATAGGCAAGAGAGAGAAATTGGCCATCAGAGTAAATTCACCAACATATTCAGATACCTAGACATCAGCAAAAAATTACAAGCCATACTAGGAAACAGGAAGAGATGACCCAGCCAAAGGAACAAACCAAATATCCTGAAGAGATACAAGATTTAAGACAATTAATTAATGATAATCACACAACTCTCCTACATCAATTTAAAGAATCAAAAGAGGGGCCGGCTGTATAGCCCAGTAGATAGGGTGCTGGTTTACCACATGGGAGGCCCTGGGTTCAGTCCCCGGGGCCTCTCCAGGCGGGCGGACCACTTGAGAAGGCAAAAGCCACTGTGGGCAGGTCAGAGCCACCATGGGCAGGGCAAAAGCCATCACGGGCAGGGCAAAGCCACCACGGGCAGAGCAGAGACACCTGTGAACAGAGTGGAGCCACCCGTGGGCAGGGCAGAGCCACCCGCAAGCAGGGCAAGCCACCCGTGAGTGGGCAAGGCCACCGCTCACTGGTGACGCTGACTCGGCATGTCACCGCAGGAGGGGGTGGGGAGTGAAAAAAAAATAAAGAATCAAAAGAAAATATGGGGAACCAGCTGTGGCTCAATTGGTTGGGCTCTGGTTTACCACGTGGGAGGCCCCGAGTTCGGTTCCCGGGGCCTCCTGGCGAAGGCAAGCCACCACGCAGTGAGCTGATGCAGCAAGGGGAGTTAAGCAGACACGGAAAAACACAAAAAAAGCAAAAATGAACACAGCTAGCACAAGCAGCAAAGGGGGGATATATAAATAAATAAAAATAAATCTTTAAAAAAATATATGACTTATGAGATAAAGGATATTAAGACACTGGGGGAAGTAGCTGTGGTTCAAATGGTTGGGCATCCATCTACCATATGGAAGGACCCGGGTTTGATCCCCGGGACCTCCTGATAAAATAAAAAAATGTGAGCAGGTGACCCAGGCCCGTGCAGTGAGCCACAGGCCCACACAGACATGTGGCGAGCCAGGCCCGCGTGCGGTGAGCTGAGCTACACAGCAAGATGATGATGCAACAAAAGAGAGATGCAGGGGAGAGCCAAGAAAGATGCGCCAGAAACCAGGAACTGAGATGGCACAAGTGACAGGGTGCCTCTCTCCCACATCGGAGGTCCCTAGGATGGAATCCTGGTGAAGCCTGGAAGAGAAAAATTAGAAGAGAAGGCAAGAAACAGAAACAGAAGATCACCCAGTGAATGGACACAGACAGCAAGTGGGGGGAGGGCAGGAACTCATAGAACTATACACCAAAAAGAAAAAATAAAGTCAGTTAAAAAAAGCATACAATAAAAAAACTTTAACATTGAAAAAAAAAAAGAAGACATTGGGTGAGCATAAAGAACAATTTGAAAGTTTGCAAAGGAAAGTAACAGATCTTTTGTGAATGAAAGACACAACGGATGAGGTTAAAAATTCATTAGAGGTACATAAGAGCAGATTTGAATTGCTCAGACAGGATTAGTGATTTCAAAGACAAAACATCTGAACTGGAAAAGACAGGAGAACAGAAAGAGAAGATAATGGGGAAAAAATGGAACAGGATTTCAGGGAATGGAATGACAACATGAAACACAAAAACATATGCATTATCAGTGTCCCAGAAGGAGAAGAAAATGGAAAAGGGGCAGAAAGAATATTTGAGGAAATAATCACTGAAAACTTCCCAACCCTTATGAAAGACATAAATATCAATATCTAAGAAGGACAACACACTCCAAATAAAATAAATCTGAATAGATCTACCCTAAGACACCTATTATTCAGAATGACAAATAAGAGAGATAAAGAAGAGATTCTGAAAGAATCAAGAGAAAAGCAAAGCATCACATACAAGGGAATTTCAACAAGATTAAGTGCTGACCTCTCATCAGAAACCATAGAGGAAAGAACAAAGTGATATGGTGTATTCAAGGTACTGAAAGAGAAAACATGCCGGCCAAGAATTCTGTTTCTGGCAAACCTATCCTTCAAAAATGAGGGGGATTTCAAAGTCTCCAAAGACAAACAAAAACTAATAGAATATGTTACCAAAAGACCAGAATTACAAGAGATACTAAAGGGAGTTCTGCAGCAGGAAAGGAAAAATCAAGGGCAAGAGACGTGGAGAAGAGTGTAGAAAGGAAAATTATTAGAATGGGTAAATTAAATGGTAAAAAGATAGACAATAGTACAATATGTCAACAGAAAGCCAAAAGTTGGGGAAAGCAGATGTGGCTCAAGTGGATGAGCATCCATTTACCATATGGGAGGCCCCCAGTTTGATTCCCAGGGCCTCCTGGTGAGGACCAGCTGGTCCGAGCGGCACAATGAGCTGACGGCCTGCACGGTGTGGTAAGCTGATGCAGCAAGATGACGCAACAAAGGGAGACAAGCAGACACAGAAAAACTCACAGTAAATGGAAACAGCGAGCACGAGCAGCAAGGGGGGGATAAATAAATAAATAATCATTAAAAAATTAAAAAAGAAAGCCAAAGGCCAAAATGGATGAAGTAAGTAATCCCTTTACAATAATAACATTAAACGTTAATGGCTTGAACCCCTCAATAAAAAGACATAGATTGATAGCACAGATAAGAAAATATAAGCCAACTATATGTTGTCTACAAGAGACTCACCTCAGATGTAATGACACAACCAGGTTAAAAGGGAAATGTTGGAAAAAGATATTCCATGCAAATAGTAACCAAAAAAGTGCTGGAGCAGCAATACTAATATCAGGCAAAAATATATTTTAAATAAAAATCTGTTATAAGAGATGAAGAAGATCATTATATACTAATAAAAGGAGAAATTCAGCAAGAAGAAATAGCTACACTAAATATTTATGCACCTAACCTCAGTGCTCCAGTACACATGAGGCACACGCTGGCAAAGCTGAAGGGAGAAAAAGATGTCTCTACAATAATAGTTGGAGACTTCAATACACTACTCTCAGTATTGGATAGACCATCTGGACAGAGGATAAATAAAGAAAAATTTATCATATATCATTGAATAATATGATAAATGAACTAGACCTAGCAGACATCTAGAGAGCATTGCACCCCAAAACAGCAGGATATACACTCTTCTCAAGTGCTCATGGATCCTTTTCTAAGATAGACCATATGTTGGGTCACAAGGCAAGTCTCAATAAATTTAAAAGGATTGAAATTATACAAAACACTTTCTCTGATCATAATGGAATGAAGTTAGAAATCAATAATGGATGGTAAAAGAGAAAATTCATAAACATGTGGCATTAAGCAACTCACTATTAAACAATCAGTAGGTCAAAGAAGACTTCGAATAAAAGGGGGAAATAGTAATGACAAATGAGTTCATAGGGCAAAGAGACTTCAAAGTGAGTTGGGAGGTCAACCCAGAGGTAACACTTACACACATCCCCAGGACCTCCTAGGCTTCCAATATAGATATCACCCCAAACAGAGGGCCTCCTGAGGACTTTGGAGACATCCAGGTCCTATATCAGGGCAGATAGCCCCAGAGTTTGGTGCCTTACCAGTGGGCCCTAATTTGGAATCCTTGCTCCTGAGAGTGACAGAGTCTGACCAAAATATGTCTTCACTGCACATGGTCCATCTGTCTCTTATATTCAAACCTATATGTGATGCCAGAGTTTTAGGTGTACTTCCAGAGACCAGAGACTACGGGCTGACCATGTGCCAACTGGGTCCAGAGGCTCGGTGGACCTGCAACTCCTACTCTAGAAATCAATGGACTCACCCAGGACACCTAGTGGTGAGATGATGATGGATAACGGCTATCCCGGGGAATGGAGAGAGCCTGCAGCTGCAGGCAGCATAATCTCGTCCATCGTATCACTTGGTGGTGGAGGGGACATCACCATCCCAGACTCTTCGGGATTTGGGGAAGAGCTATGGATTAGAGTGGACTTGTTGGTGTCCTGTTATAGACTTGTTGTGATTCACGCAATAGAAGAAATTACAAAATTATGTGGAGCCAGGGGCCACTGGTTGCTTTGGGGGCAGTGAGAGGGAAGGGCAGCTGTAATACGGGGGCTTTTTGGGGACTTGAGAATTGTCCTGGCTGTCTTTGCAATGGAGGATATAGGCTATTTTATATCATCATGTATCATGCAGAACTGTGTGGGAGAGAGGGTGGTCTACTGTGGTCCATGCTTGGTGGCAAAGTCCCAAAATGTGTATATCTATTGCAGGTGATGTGCCACACTGATGAAGGATGTATATGTGAGAGGTTGTGGGAGGTGTAGGAGGTGGGGCATATGGGTACCCCTAAAATTTCTGTGTAACACTTATGTAATTGATGTATCTTTAAAATTTTTTTGATTAAAAGTTTAAAAAAAATGATTGAAATTATACAAAACACTTTCTCTGATCATAATGGAGTGAAGCTAGAAATCAATAATGGGCAGAAAAAGGGAAAATGGATAAATATATGGAGATTATACAACACACTCTTAAATAATCAGTGGGTCAAAGAAGGAATTACAAGAGAATTCAGCAAATATCTTGAGATGAATGAAAATGAGAACACAACGTATCAAAACCTATGGGACACCACAAAGGCAGTACTGAGAGGGAAATTTATAGCCCTCAATGCTTACTTTAAAAAAGAAGAAAGAGCTTATATTTAAGACCTAATTGCACACCTGTAGGAACTAGAAAAAGAAGAGCAAATTAATACCAAGCCAAGCCAGAGGAAAGAAATAGTAAAGATCAGGGCAGAAATAAATGAAATCAAAGATAAAAAAACAATAGAGAGAATCAACAAAACCAAAAGTTGGTTCTTTGCAAAGATCAACAAAATCAACAAACCCTTAGCTAGGCTGATAAGGAAAAAAAGAAAGAAGATGCAAATAAATAAAATAAGAAATGAGAGGGGGACATTACCACTGATCCCACAGAAATAAGAGAGATCATAAGAGGATACTATGAACAACTGTATGCCAAAACTAGAAAATGTACAGAAGGTGGGCAAATTCCTAGAAATACACAAACCACGTACACACACCCTAGAAGAAATAGAAAACCTCAACAAACCAATCACAAGTGAAGAGATTGAAACAGTTATCCCAAAGATTAAAAGCCCGGGACCAGATGGCTTCACAGGTAAATTCTACCAATCATTCAAAGACGACCTAATAGCGATCTTGCTTAAGCTCTTCCAAAAAATTGAACAGGAAAAAATGCTACCAAACTCATTCTATGAAGCCAACATCACCCTAATACTGAAACCAGATAAAGATACTATGAAAAAAGAAAATTACAGACCAATATCTCTAATGAATATAGATGCAAAAACCCTCACCAAAATACTCGCAAATGGAAGCCAAAAGCACATTGAAAGAATTATACACCATGATAAATTGGGTTTTATCCCAGGTATGCAAGGGTGGTTCAACACAAGAAAATCAATTAGTGTAATAAAATTCACATTGACAAATTGAAGAGAACTGTGAGAACATGGCCGACAGATTAGGCAGATAAGGCTCAGCTCTCACTAAAACAATGGAGAAAGAGCCAGAGGATGCCTTGGGGACCTGTTTTTGGGTACAGCAAACCAGGACACTGCTTCACAACTCCCAGAAGAGTGAGGGTCAGAGAGAGGAAGAAGCCAATACAAGTAATTGTGAGTTATTAAACCTCCCACCTGCCAGGAAGGGCTCCCCTCCTCCACCCCCTAGATAATAAGTGAGGGTAAAACTCCTGGTGAATTGTACCTAACTGAGAGGAGAGCAGATGTCTTCTTTCCTGCCAGCTCCTTTGGATGTATATAGAATGGGAAGGTGCTCTGAGTCATCTAGGAGGGTACTGGACAGATAGGGAAGCCAGGGGGAAATCGTGGGTTGCTTGCCTCAGTGGCTAGAATCAGCACACACACCCTGTGCTCAGGAAGGATAGATTAGGTGGAGCCCTTGGCTCCCCGCTCCAAATGGGAGTGTGAAGGCAGATTCCCTGTGAGGAAGAAGGGTCTGGGAGAGTGGAGAGTAACTTCTTTGCTATAAGTGTAGCCAGCTGGGCTCCCCTTGAATATCAGAAGGGACCTGGACTCAACAGGGAGAGGGGATAGGGATCTCCTCAGGCAGGCTGTCATGCCCAGCTGCCTAAGGAAAGAGAGGAATTACATCAGAGAGGAGGCAGAGACAGGCAGTGATCAGCAGGACTCCAGTGGACTGCAGGGAATCTAACCTGCACGAGGGAAAAGGGGCAGATATTTTTCTAAAAGGCCAATTAACCTGAGAAGGTAGAATAGCTCAGGGGAAGAATTCCTGCCTAGTATATACAAGGTCCCTGGTTCAATTCCTGGCCCTTCCTTGAGAAGTGGTCCACCAGGTTATCAGGCATCCAGCTGAAACTTTATGACAGGGAACATATAGACATTCTCTTTGTATTAGTTTTTCTTGGACCTCTTATTTTTAATTTTTTAAAAAGCCTCCTTTTTAAAATTTCCCTTATTTTACTCATTAAAACCCAGTTCAAAACCTGCAGGGGGCAGGCTGCAGGGTGAGTGATTGAGGAACACCAGCAGCCTGAGAAGATCCTTAGGAGTCTAAGAGAGAAGGCTGTTTTCTGTGTTTATTTTTGGGGTTTTTTCTCCTTCTGTGTCCTTTTTTAAAATGAGTTGCTGCTGTCTTGTTTCTTGTTTGCTGTGTTTCCCCTTCCTTTGTTTCTCTGCTTGTTTGTTTTCTTTTCTTTTTTCTTTTTTTTTGTTTACTGATTTACTCTACCTACACTATTTCTTTTCTCTTTCATCTTTATATCTTCTGTATTCTGTTGTTGTTCTTTCATTCCACCTCTTTTATTTGGTCTCCAATTTTTCTTGTTTTTATTTCTCTCCCCTTTTTTCTCTGTTTACTTACTTTTTTTACTTTTTTCTTTCTCTCTTTTCTTTTTCCATCTTCTTGCCATTCCACTCTTTTAATTTATTCTATATATTTTTCTGTATTCTGTTTCTTGTTTCATTGTTTGTTAATTTTTCTATTTTCTATGTCTTGTAGGGTTCCTCTCCTACCTTTTACTATTATTACTATTATTATTCTTTTTCTCTTCCTATCTCTTTCCTTTTCTTTGGTTCTAATTTTTTTTTCTTTCAAGGAAACATAGACAAGAACAAAGAAATAGAATAAAAGGAACTAAGTGTCAAACTGAAACCTTGCCATGCACACAAAGCCAACAACAAAATAAAACCATAGAATAGAGAGAGAAGATAATCAACTGAATAAACCCATCAAGATAGACAGATGCCTAGACACCAACAAAAAATTACAAGCCAAACTAAGAAACAGGAAGACATGACCCAGTCCAACAAACAAACAAAAAACCAGGAGGAGATGTAGAACATGGAACAACTAATCAAAGATGTCCAAACAAATATCAAGAATCAACTTAATGAAATGAAGGAAGATATTAAGGATATTAAGAACACACTGGGAGAACATACTGAAGAAATTGTAAACATACACAAAAAGATAACGGATATCATGATGATGAATGGCACAATCCAAGAAATCAAAAATACACTGGAGGCACACAACAGCAGATTTGAACAGGCAAAGGAAAGAATCAGCTATGTGGAAGACAATACATCTGAAATCAAACAGATAGTAGAACAAATAGATAAAATGATAGAAAAAATTCAGCAGGGACTTAGGGATTTGAATGACAACCAGAAATGCACAAACATATGCATTATAGGCATCCCAAAGGGAGAAGAGAAGGGAAAAGGGACAGAAGGAGTGTTGGAGGAAACAATGGCTGAAAATTTCCCAACCCTATTGAGATAGATGGATGTACATATCCAGGAAGCACAGTGCACCCCAAACAGTATAAATCCTAACAGGCCTACTCTATATACTTGTTATATTGTCCAATGCTCAAGACAAAGAGAATACTGAAAGAAACTATGGCTAATGTAAGTAATTCCTTGACAGTAATAACATCGAATGTTAATGGATTAAACTCTCCAGTCAAGAGACACAGGTTGGTAGAATGGATAAGGAAATATGACCCATCTATATGCTGCCTATAAGAAATCCACCTTAAACCCAGGGATGCAAGGAGGCTGAACGTGAATGGTTGGAAAATAATTTTACAAGCAAAATATAACCAAAAAAGGGCGGAGTAGCTAAATTAATATTGGCAAAAATAGACTTTAAATGCAAAACTATTGTAAGAGACAAAGAAGGACACTATATATTAATAAAAGTGGTACTCTATCTAGAAGAAAGAACAATCATAAACATTTATGCACCTAACCAGGGTGCCTCAAAATACATGAGGCAAACACTGGAAAACCTAAGTGGAGAAATAGATACCTCTACTATTATACAATTATAGTGGGGGACTTTAATACACCACTATCACCATTAGACAGAACATCTTGACAGAGAAACAATAAAGAAACAAAGACTTTGAATAATAGATTTGAGGACCTGGACCTAATAGACATATACAGAATGTTATACCCAAATACAGCAGGATATACATTCTTCTCAAGTGCACATGGGTCATTTTCCAGGATAGAGCACATGCTAAGCCACAGAACAACTCTCAATTAATTCAGAAAGATTAAAATTATACAAAGTAATTTCTTTGACCACAATGGAATGAAGCTGGTAATTAGTAAGGGGCAGAGAACCAGATTAGGCAGAAAGATATGGAAGTTAAACAACACACTCTTAGACAAACAGTGGGTCAGGGAGGAAATCTCAAAAGAAATCAGTAACAACCTTGAACCAAATGAAAATGACAACACAATGTATCAAAACCTATGTGATGCAGCAAAAGATGTAGTAAGCTTATAAATGAGTTCAGTAAAGTCTCGGGTTATAAGATCAACGTGCAAAAATCAGTAACATTTCTATACACCAATAATGAGCAATCCGAGGAGGAAATCAAGAAAAAAATCCCATTTACAATAGTAAGTAAAAGAATCAAATACCTAGGAATAAATTTAAAGATGTGAATGACTTATATGCAGAAAACGACACAACACTGTTAAAGGAAATCAAAGAAGACCTGAATAAGTGGAAGAATATTCACTTTTTGTGGATATGAAGACTAAACATTATTAATATGTCTATCCTACCCAAACTGATCTGCAGATTTAATGCAATCCCAATAAAAATCACCACAGTATTTTTTACTGATTTGGAAAAACTAACTATAAAATTTATTTGGAAGGGCAAGAGGTTGAATAGCCAAAGACATATTGAAAAAGAAAAATGAAATTGGAGGAATCACACTATCTGACTTTAAAACATACTACAAAGCTACAGTGGTCAAAACTGCATGGTATCAGCACACAGATAGAAATATTGACCAATGGAATCAAATTGAGAGTTCTGATATAGATCCTCGCATTTACAGTCAACTGATATTCGACAAGGCCACCAAGTCCATTCAACTAGGAGAGAATGACCTCTTCAACAGATGGTGCTTGGAAAACTGGAGATCCATATCCAAAAGAATGAGAGGAACACCATCTCACACCTTATACAAAAATTAACTCAAGATGGACCAATGATCTAAATATAAGATCCAGGACCATAAAGACCTTAGAAGAGGGCCCGGCTAGATAGCTCAGTGGATAAAGAGCTCGCTGGGAAACCACATGGGAGGCCCTGGGTTCGGTTCCCGGGGACCTCTCCTAGCGGGCAGACCGCCTTGAGAATGGCAAGCCGCCATGGGCGGGCCGGAGCCGCCGTGGGCAGGGCAAAAAGCTGCCACGGACAGGCAAAAGCCGCCACGGGCAGGG
>PVKH010030946.1:0-12403 GCA_004027955.1 Chaetophractus vellerosus
GCTGGGGCGACCCACCGAGTCAGCTCACCGGCGCAGGTGGCCCACTGCTCACGGGGACTTGCCCTTGCTCGCGGGGGCTTGCCTTTGCCCATGGGGGCTTGCCTTTTCCCATGGGGGCTTGCCTTTTTGCCCACATTGGCTTGCCTTCTCGAGGCGGTCTTCTCGTTCGAGGAGGCCCCAGGGACCGAACCCGGGGCCTCCCATGTGGTAAAGTGGCGCCCTACCGACTGGGCTACAGCCGGCCCCTCACAGCTACATTTATACTGCTCTTCTGCCACTGATATCCAGTATGTCCCATTTCAAGTTCACACATTCCACTTATTTCAATGGATTGTTTGCCATTCTCTAAGACTCATCCTCACAGTGATATTTTTAGAATATGATGGAAATTGTATCCTCCACTTCTCCTTCTCACCAATCCCCAGAATTCCAACACCTATTCATTTAACTTATCCATTTGGCCTTACCATTCCTCAAATCCAACAAAGGTCAACCACAAGTCTCAACGACCGACTATTGCCATGGCTACACTGGCCGTTGCTAAATGAGATAATATATGTAAACTACAACAGTACCTGACACATAGTACAGTGCTGTCAGTCCCACACCCGCTACCTCCAGCTTTTTGTTATTCAGTCTAATAGCTGTGATGTCCACCAGAAACTTGTGTGCAGGCCACTACTAGGGAATATGCTTAGGGACATTATTTGTATCTCCTGTCCTAGAAGCTGAGGATAGATGCTTAGAAGGATGGCATTGGTAGTGTTTGCCCATAATCCTTAACATCATAGTAATTGATCACCGTTCACAAAGTCAAGAAAACAGATTAGAGTTTCATCATTTGCACAGTTAACTTTTGTGAAATCAAGTAGAGAAACTTGGCCAAAAATGCAAAAAAAAAAAAAAGAGAGCGAGAACAGAAACAGAATAATTAAAAATATTGTAAAAATGTATTTGTATGCACAATCTCTGTTTTATAATGTAAATCATCATATATGCCAATTATTTGTACATGTAAAATATTATACAAGAAGGTAAATACAGAACCATAAAACCTGTTCTTTATAGGTCATTTAGAGGATTTGCCAGGGTAATATTTTTTAAATGCTTACTTGATTAGTTGGTAATTATAGCTAGATGTCAAAACATGATTGTATAGGTTCATATTATTTATGCAAAAATAAAATATTTACTTTGAATTTCTTTCAAGAGTGTTGTAGTTCTTTGTCCAGTTTTCTTCAGATATTTCTTGCTTTTTTAAAAAATTAATTATATATTTTTATTGGGGAAGTTGTGAGCTTACAAAACAATCATGCATAATATGCAGGAATCTGTCAGGGTAATTTTGATCATAACCAAATATTACTTTACAGACAGCCATTTTCAGAATCTAACCAGTACCACAGATGCTGTCCCATAGCAATTCATTTTAGTAGGGTATTTGAGCAAATGGGTGGAAGCCAAAAAAGGAATTCAAGACAGGCTCCAGTCAACCAGAAGCTCACATTCACCATAACTAGCCCCCTCTCATTCCCTTAGGATCCTGGTGAATAGTGGTCCTTGGTTTTCCTGCCTTTTCTCAGACACCCTTTGTTAATGAACCCCATGTGTTACCAGGAATGTGCTGAGATCATTGATCTCCTCCCCTCTTCCCTACCCTGGTTTCTTCATGTGCAATTCAGGGTCCATTTGACCCACTCACACCTGACTTCTTGGTCCTACCCCCAACATCTTCCTGACTGTTAAAGGCAGCTGCTGTTGAGACTTGCATATAATTTATTTCCATTCTTTGCATCAGTTACTTGAAGCTAGTTGTGAAATAATTAACAAAAATGAATCTATGCAGGTAGTGGTCCTTATATCCTACACAAAAGGAAATTAGGGCAATGGCTTTTTCATCCTCTCATCAAGGATATCTCCCAGAATAGTTTTCTGTGCCAAGATAGTGAGAAAAATGCTCCACAGGGTTCTGTATTATGATTGTCAGGACACGGATTATTGAGAAAGGAATTAGGATCATCAACTCAGGCAGGGGAAATTTGAGAGCCTGAGAAGTCGCACTGGCAATGAGGACTTTTATGGTGAATGATCTGGGTTGTAGCTTCAGCTCTTTGCTCAGCTTCACTGGTAGAGTTATGGATCTTAGATTTTTATCAAGAGTAACTCACATGCTACTAAAATATGTACATCTGAGTTCTCCATATTTGGGAGAATGTTGGAAATTCAGACATTGAGTAGGCAGTGATTGAGCCTATCTTTGCCAAATCAGGTATAAAACAAAGGTACTGGACTTGGAGTCAGTAGATTTGGGTGCAAATCCTGCTCTGCTACTTCTTTGCTGTTCACTAATGAAGCTACAGGCCACATTTGATTTTTAATTTAATTAGTTAAAATTAAGTTAAATTTAAAATCCAGTTACCCAGTCATACTAGCCATATATCAAGTGCTCAATCACCTTATGTGGCTACTGTTTGGATAGTGTATTTATAGACTAAGGATAAATAAGCTTCTCAAACCCCAGTCTCCTCTTCTATTGAACAAAGAAAAAAGGTATGCTCTGTCCTGCTTTCCTGCCAGGTATGTTCTAAGATAATGGTTATGAATGCACTCCAAAAATTAAGCATTTTCCAAAAAAAATGAGTTATTAGTAAAACACTTAATTTGGGGTCTTGATCTTTACTAAGTAGAGGAAATTCCCCACATTACTATTTTAAATTATTCAGTGTCTTTTTTTAAAAAGCAGTCTATGTGCTAATCTAGAAATCAAGTTGATCCATCAGAAAAATAAAATTGGGTCAAACTATATCTAGATTATCTCCAGTCTTTAGGCTTTGGCCTTTGAAAGATTAGTGTCCTAGCATTTTCAGTGGATAAGTGATTTCAAACAATTTACAACTTACATGAGACCCAGGCAGCATCTACAGAGAATTATAAGGGAAAGGCTAGATTGGTGGGTGTCTTATACAGAAAAGACATTGGTGGCCGATTTGTCCACAGAAAAGTCAATGGAGAAGTGGCATTTCTTGGCCTCTCCCTAACTACTAAGGAAAAAATGCGAACCCAGTTGTATTTGGGATTTGTGTTTCTTTACCTTGGACATTTCTTCAGAAAATACATGCCTTATTTTTCCATTTGACCTGCACTTGAAAATGACTATTTGAATTCTGCAGATAAGAAACAGATACTAAATCTATTGCTTCATGAAATATCCACTTCTAGAAGAGAGAAATTGGCCTCAAGAAGTGGATGTAAGGAGAAACACAGTGAAAGGAAGATTGCGGGAAGTAATTGGGAAAATTTGCCAAGAGCACCAGGAGAAAACAACTAGTTGAACATTTCAAAGACATTGGAAATCCCTCTAATATAAAAAGGCAAGTGATAAGGATTCTATAACCAGGTCAAGGCAAGTAGAGCAGAATGATGGTCATGATTTTAGAAAACTGAACCAGCATCACTTTCAGAATCACCTTTATCAAACCTTGCATATTGGACTCATAAATCTGAGGGTGCCTTCACATTAATGCATACATTTGATCATTGAAATAACCCACATAAGAAGTACACTGGAACGTTCTGTTTTTTGCCTATCCAGCATCCACTCATCCCTATTTTGGTAATTCCACTTTAATTTAACCACTAAAAAAACCTTTCAATTTCTGTCTATAAATTGAGACTGAACCCAACCCTGGATCCAAGCATGAGAACACCCCCAGGCCCTGACCAGTCAGTGTATTGCAGTCCCCAACCAGAATAATTGGTTCAAGGACAAGTGCTTGATCCCAGTCTGACCAATGAAACACAGACCTGGAACTTTAGTTGAAGCTGTTAGGAAAGAGATACCTTTGTCCAGTAGGGTCACTAAATTTAGAGGATAAAGCCTGGAGGTTCTGGAATCTTTGCTTGTTAATAATCTGCCTGATATAAAGCTGGCACTGAGAAAGGCAGAACCAAAAGCTGGAGAGAGAACAAGACTGAGTACCAAGGACATGGTTTTAACCCCTATTCAGATCTGCATGAACATAGTGTTATTTGTGGACTTTTTTGTTAGAGCCTGTCTGAGTTGAGTTTCTATCACTGGCAATCATCTGGCTAATTCAGCTAGCAGGGAAGAGATTAATACCCACTTTTTACAGATAGAAAACTGAGGCTCAGAGCAACATCCATTCAGCCATGATTTGGTCCTTCCACTGTCTCTGAATGTGGAATTGCTAAAGAATTTTCGAAGTTGGTCAGCAGGACAGGATGGGAAGGAAAGGGCTGGCAAGCTGCAGCTACAAAGAATTTTTAAGGGTCTCATTAAAAGGAAAGTGAAATGAGAAAGAACAGAGCCATGCTTAAGGCATTACAGGTCCTTTGGGAGAGGAGAAATGCTGAAGTTTGCAAATGTGTCGAAGTCAGAGGTAACAGATAACTTTTGAGTTTACTAAATAAACAGCATTTGAAAATAGATTGGAATATATATTGTCTAGGGAAAAAACAATGCTTGTGTCTACTCTGTTTTGTAAACTGATGTTCTATCTTTAAAAATTTACAAAAGCATTCTTCAACACCCAACTATTTAGTTCGTGCATTCATATCCTGACCTTTCAGATGGGGTAAGTTCCTGTACGGTGGTGGTTCTCAAAGTGGGGTTCCTGGGCCAGCAGTGTCAGCATCACCCGGGAAATTCTCAAGCCCTAACCCAGATGGACTGAGTCCAAAGCTCTGAGGTGGGGCTCACCAATATTCATTTCAACAAACCCTCCAGGTGATTTTGATATTGGTTAATGTTTGAGAACCACTCTACTAGAGATACTTGATTGTGCTAAATACATGGGCACGTGAATGTAACTTTTTAAATGCTTACCAATCTCTTATTCTAAGAACCTTAATAGGGAAGGAAGAGTAACACTTGTCTGGGAAGGTTTAGATTCAATCTGACCCGGCAGGAGTAGTCTTTTTTGTTTTGAAGAGTCCTCCATAGTCATAGAGCTAATGGCCCTTAGAGTGGCTTGGAATGTGGCAGGTTAGTTTTCAACTTCTATCTTAGTTATAACTTGTGTGGTAGGCAGAAGTCTAAGGACGCCTCACGACCGGCCACAAGACTCCTAGCTCCTAGCTATTTACTTCTGCTGTGAAGGGATTGTGCAGCTGTAATTAGAGTCCCAAATCAATTTATCTTAGGCTAGGGAGATTATCCAGTTGGGCCTGACCCAATCAAGTGAGCCCTTTAAAAGTAGAATACTTTTTCTGGTTGGTAGAAGAAGTCTGAGAGAGATGAAGCATAAGGGACTTGATTGTCATTGCTAACTTTGAAGATGGTAAGAAACACGTGAAGAGGAATGCAGACAGCCTCTAAGAGCAGAGAGCATCCGCCCGTGACAACCAGAAAGGAAACTGGAACCTCAGGTCTTCAACCACAAGGAACTAAATTCTTACAACAACCTGAGTGAGCGTAGAACAGGATTTCTCCCAGAGTCTCCAGATGAGAACTCAGGCTTGATTGAAGCCTTGTTATACCCGGAGCAGAGAACCCATTCACTATGGCAGATTTCTGAGCTAGAGAACTGTGAACTAATAAAGGGTGTGGTTTTAACTGCTATATTATGATAATTTGTATGTAGGAATAGAAATCTACTAGAACTTGAAAGAGTATATGGTGGCTAGAATACGGGATTTGAGCATCTGAAGTTACATGTGATCTAATTATCTGGTGTTGCATGGATAAGAAGACTCAAGTGGGAGAGGATGAAGAGAGCAGGTAGGAAAAAAACAGCTCAGTGAGGAAGGAAAAAGCACATTGGAAGAAAGAGAAAGCTGACCAGTTTATAATTAGGAGGGACAAGAAAAGATATTGAAAACCAAACTGAAGATGGATGATTCCATGGAGGCTGATGGATAGCCACTGAAGAGATCCATGCTGCTGAGTGGTGGGGAATTGCATGGTAAGATTATTACTTAGAAGCATGTTTGCATAATACAAAGGCCTTGTAGTGATCACATAATTAATCCCGCATTTTCTAGATAGAGTTAGAGACCATGGAAGGACACGTGGACTGAACAAGGCTACAGATCTAATCAAATTCCCAGTCAGGACCAAAACTCACGTCTCCTGATGCTTCTTTTTATTCTGCCAACTCTTTCAACACTAGAGTCAGCCCTTCCTGAAGGAAGAAGGGCAGCACGTATGATCCCTGAGATGGGAACCGAGGCTTGCATAAAACAGCTGGGCAGGTGGTGCCTCAGCTATGCAGGATTAACCCAAGTCAAGATATGATGACTTTTGTTCCCTAGCCATCTACAAAGTCCTATACTGTGTCACAAAGCCAAACACAATTAGTAGAAGGGGCAAGCTCCTCCTGAGAGCCTCAAACCTGATTAACAGGTCAGAAAATAGGGCTCATGGAGCTAGATAGATGGTATTGGGAAGCTTATGCCTGGCAACAGAAGAGTTAAAGGGTGACCAAAGTGTGAAGAGCAGGAAGGTCTGAGAGATGCAAGGACTGGGCTGCCCTTCCCAGCGCACACACACATGAGGCCTGGCCCTGCTAAGCTGCTTCTATGTGGTTTTGTTTATTAAATAAATGATAGTTTATTAAGCTCCTAACCAACCCCTCCCCCCCAAAAAAATTTAAACAGTATAAGTCCATGCAAAAGATCCTTTCGCTCAGATTGGAAGAAAAGTTACCCACTGGCTGGTATCTGTTGCCATGGAAACCAAAAATAAATATTGATACTGCGTTAATGGTCTGTGTCTCACTTAAGCTCCATTAAACTTCGAGCACTTGCAAGAAAACAGCCCATTGATGGCTCAGCTGAGGGAGAAGGGAGAGGCTTTATAAAAAGCAACAGTGTGGAAGGCGCATGGGGTGCAAGCAGGATTTCTGTGCGCTTCTCAACCAGGAAGCTCTTGATGGAATTCTTCCAGCCGAGGGGATCTACTTATGTGTACTTGAAGATGCCAGTTAAAATGCTGGTGCCTGCCTGAACAGAAAATAAAGAAAGGACAGATTTTTGTGAATCTGTCCTTTTTATAAAGAATAGTGGTGTTTTGGAAAGCTTATCTGTAGACAACATTTTCCAGGAACTCACATGCCCAAAGCGCAGTGAACAAATGAACTGAGCATCCAAATTAGAATATTTCTCTCTCTACCACTTTTCCCAAAGCAATTGGAGTGTAGACACTGAGGTCAGTATTGTTGCTTTTATATTTATAATCCTGCTTTTAGGAGCAAAGTATTTGATTTATTGCATGAAAGTATTTTACAGCGTTAAGTACTGCTACTCCTTGGAATAAAGGACATCACAGCCTGCTTAATTTACACAAGGGATGTTAGGACTATTTAACGGCATGTAAACATTTTATAAGGCAAGTTCAAATTGCAGGCGATATTTAATATACTTTAGCAAAATGGACCACAAATGCATTCTAGTTCTTATTTATTGCCCCAATTTTTCTTATGGCATCAAAAGTGAATAGAGTTTTAAAAGGTGTTAAGAGTTTTCAGTACAGTTCGTGACACTGGGCACAATTGGTAAGTCTGCATAAAACAAGCAGCTTGTGAATTAATTCCAGAACCAGGGAAACTACAATCTCCCCAATCAGACTTTTATCATGGGGCCTCTGGGACTTGGTCAGAAGGGGCTCCTGTGTCCTCTGCCCCTAGCAGAGCTCAAAGACCAAAGAGACACTGGGAAAGAAGACATCATCCGGGGAGGCGCCATTTCCTGTCATGAAAAATCCACGAATAGGAAATCCTTTACTGAAACAATGGAGATTTAGAGGACATCATAAAGCCGGGTCTTAGAGTCCCAGAGTATCATGAGAATGGGGGAGGAGGGGGAAAGTGTTATAAATTTTCAGTGTCTCTGAGGAGTAGGTCTGTTTTTTGCTTTCCTAGAATTTCTTTAGGATACGCTTCCCCATC
Organism: Chaetophractus vellerosus; assembly: GCA_004027955.1. Taxonomy (NCBI): domain Eukaryota; kingdom Metazoa; phylum Chordata; class Mammalia; order Cingulata; family Chlamyphoridae; genus Chaetophractus; species Chaetophractus vellerosus. The sequence goes on from PVKH010030946.1 coordinate 7,908, forward strand.
CCCCACCTCTTACCTAAGCCGATATGCTAAGGTGCAGCTGACGTCACCCCCTGACTCCAGGGCTATGTGAAAGTCTGAGCATGGTGACTGCCAGTTTAGGGAAGGCATGTGACCCAAGATGGTTTAGTGGAAGCCCTCAGAAAACCCCAGCTTTGGTTCTTGGGGGAAAAACCTGCAGCTGCCAGGGACCATTTTTGCCCACCTCATGAGGCAAATGAAGCCAACTCAAAGGAGAGCAGCGCTGAGAGATGGAGAAGCAGCTCCTTAAGGATACTGTTGAGTACCTGGTTTCAGTTCTGCTGGACCTTAACCTTAATTCTGTGAACCAATAAGTTCCATTCTTGGCTTTGAAAAGTTGTGTTTAATTGGGACATGTCAGCAATTGTGCGGGACATTAGAACTGTACCACGGCTTGCAGTCAGGAAATGGGATGGGAAAACTAGCTTCCACATCCTTTGGGTTTAATCAAATGAGAAGAATATTGTTCTAGGAAAGGCCTCATATCCCCCCAAATTCCTTTATCTTTCCAGTTAAGTGCTCTGAAGAAGAAGACAACCTTGATTTACCTCTCACAGAAGAGCTTCAGGACCCATTTCCAGCTCCCATTTCCAGTTCCTTTCTGCCTGATTTCTTTTGGATTCTGGTCCTAGTTCAGACACTGATCTTGAGTAAATCATTTAGTCTTGCTGGATCTCCATTGTCTAAACTATAACACACCTTATACTGACTAATACTCACTGGCATTTTCATCCCCAATCTTTTCATATCTAAATTTCATAATGACACTGACAGAGGTAATCTCATCCCCATTTTACAGACAACAAAACTGAAATGCAGAAGAATGAAACAAGTTTCCTAAAGTCACATCCCTAGCAAGTAAGTGGTGATACCAGATGGGGAACCCCACTCTTTGCTCTCAGCCCTGACAGCCAGCCCTGACAAGGCTTCCTGGCCCCTGTTTTCTCAGTTATCTTTGACTCCCCATTCCTTTCATTTCCCTCCTGACAACCTCATGTGCTAGTAGCATTCTCCCTATTTTACTGATAAAGAAATTGAAGCAGCAAGTTTTAAATGAATTTCTCAGGTTCTCAGTGTCAGGATTTGTACCCAGAAATTTCTGGGCAAATAAACCCATTCTCTTCACAGTGAGTCCTATCATCTACTTTATCATTACTGGAGAGATAGATAGGTTAATGTGACCAAGTCCACTTATTTTATAATTTTGCCTTAGCTTCATTCATTCAACATTCAATGAATAGATTTAAGTGTCATTTATGTGCCACAATCAGAGAAGCAAGGCAGATGTGAAGTAGAAAATAAAATAATCATGATGCATCATGCCAATTTATAATGAAAAACTATGGGATGCTATAGCAGCCTCTGGAAGAGCAAAGAACATTTTCAAAAAGGTGTATGTGGAGGAGGATGTTGACGAGGTGGTCAGGAAGGGCCAGAGGAAGGGATCTTAAAGGTAAGGCTTCAAGGATTGGGCTGAACTTAATCCAATGAAAGGGATCTAAATGCCCTCAAGATGCATTTTTTCTTACCTGGTTTGGTTTCAAAAGTCAATGATACTGCAATGACATATACATGGCATTATGCATTTGTCAAAGCCTGTAAAACTGTACAGCACAAAGTGTAAAGCGTAATGTAAACTATAGGCTTTGGTCAGTAGCAATGCGTTGATATCGGTACACCCAGTGTAACAAATGTACCACACTAATGTAAGATGTTAATAATAGGGGAAATTATGTGTGTATGTGTGTGGGGGGGTCTATATGGGAATTCCCTATCTTTTTGGTGTAATTTTTCTGTAAATCTAAAACTTCTCTAAAAACAAAATTTATTAATACAAATAAAAGAGTCAACATAACATGGTGCACATAACCTTGCCTCCAACTGGGGTTTCTTCTTATATTTGCTCCTTCCTTTGGCTTCGGGAGACCCTTTGATGTGTGGCCACAAAAGACCTTGCCTCAGGGGCCTTGCTCTGGGCCAGACCATATTTCATCCAAAAGGGGGATTCAAACTGGGAGACCATTACCAGTCATGTAATTAACGCTGCTGAAAACATACTGCTTATGAAAAGGAAAATGCTGGTGCTGATGAGGCAATTTATGAGGTGCTTACATCTAGTGGATTGGAGTGAATTATCTAGTTCCACCGCGCTCTGAGCCATTTAAAATGAGAACAGAGAAGGGCAATCTGTTTGTCTCTCAACACCCTGAGAGAAGGTAAGGGCTAATTTATTTCTTTGTATCTGCCCGCTTATTCAGCCTAGAATTAAATAACGAGTTTGTATCTACATCTGTAAACCTTACCCAGTCAGGAGATGGCACAACTTAGGGGTGGTGATGGTGGCGTGTGTGTGAACCAAACTATTTCACACACGTTCTCTTTCTTTCTAGATGCTTCTGCCCTGGGAAGAAAAGTCATTTGCTCAAGAAGAGCCTGTGCAATGTGGCAATATGGCAACACAGGCTGTGTGTGGACAGGGGTGAGGGATTTCTCCTCATTCTATGTCCTGCACCTTTCTCTCCTCGGCACGGTGTCTTTCAGTGTGAAAAGACAGCGGAACTGAGAGAGCTACATCCTTTCTGGGGTTCTCCACTACAAAGTGGCTGGAAACAGGTGTTCTATGGCCATGGGCTTTCTGAGCCCAGCATACTTCTGTCATTTCCAGCTCTGTAGAAGATTCCCTCCAGGAACCGTTGTCAAAACATTGGACAGAGCATATTTACTGAATGTGCAATTTTAAAAGTCTGCTTCTTTCCCAAATTCCTCTGCATTACAAATTTAAAACCCAGCCTCAAACCTTGGCACCCAATGCATTTATTAAAGTAAACAAATCGATAAATTTTAAAAATGCCTACCAGACAAGTTCCACCTAAAGAAATTGGGGACATTTTTCCTAAAGTGCTGTTTGTTAGCTAAGGGAAAGTTTTCACTCCATCTGACAGCTCTTGGTGAGCAAAAAGTTTCACTAAAGTGGAAATTTTCAATCAGGGCTAATCTCCCAACCCAATGGAGGCATTTGGCAATGCCTGGAGACATTTTTGAAGGTCACACTGGCTCCTAGCTGGCAGACACCAAGGGTATGCTAAAACTTCTACAATGCACGTCCACAACAAAGCATTAGCCTGCCCAAAGTGTCACTGGTGCTGGGTTTGAGGACCCAACAGCAGAGGTATACAAAGATGAAGGCCATACCTGCCTTTAGATGCTGGGATTCTGGTGGAGCTCACACCAGCCAAATAATAACATTTCCCAAGAGCGAATAACATTTTAATGCAGTCCTAGGAGCAATATCTGTCAGAGCAGAGAGGGGGTACTACACAACAGCTATGGGCCATCTGGGTAGAGAAATATCTCTGAAGGGGTTGGGGCAATTTGGATTGATAGGACTGGGAGATGGTCCCTGAGAGTCATGTTTAGAAAAGTGCCGGTGGGCTGAATGGCCATTTTCAGAGATTAGAATGCAATGACCTGGATGTAGAATTGGGCATAAAGATTAGTATTTTCTGGGGACTTAGTCAGCCAAATGTGTATTATTTATTTATTAATATGTGCCGTGCTTATCTAATCAATAAAGGTATTATATTATATTATAAATAACATAACAGCTAGCATGTATTGAACACAAGAATGTATTGAGCCAGAAACTGTGGTGAGCTCTTCACACTGAGTCTTGACCACAATGTTATTTTTTGTCCCATTTTTCACAGATGGGGAACCTGAGATGTGGAGATGTCAGTGAAAGCCCCAAACCTCCAGGTGGCTGAGTGCTGGCTCCAAACCAGGTCTGTTAGCTGGAAGGTCCATGTTCTAAGTGACTGCCTCTTCCGTCTTCCTAAACAGGAAACAGTTTTATGGAGAACAAGAAAGAACAAGTACATATATAAAATCATAGCTGGCCCCCATCTGCCATTCCCCCCAACCTGAGGATCAATGGTCTCTGCACCTTTCAGCAAAGGGAGTTGTCAGCACCAGAGCAGGGGCTGTGGCTGGGATTCCTGTGGACTGGCCCTCACCATCCTCTTTCTCTAGCCTGCCCCCAGCATTTTCTCAGCCAGGGTCAGATCCCAAGCAGAGCTATATGGAAGGGCAGTCATGGTCTAAGTCTCATCCCCACATATGTCACTGCCATGGACATCTTGCCTAAAATACCAATTAAATTACAGCCCTGGCATTTAGTAGGTCTTTATAAGCATGTTCAGAGTTGAAGCCCCTGTAGGCTTCCATATATGGCCATCAGACTTTCTGCTCATACTAAGATATTTCGATGTAGAAAACATGGTCTTTTCAACAATGAGTGTTCAAACAATCATATATGATCCAGCCACCATCATGCTGGTTAGAACAAACCTCCCAAGATCAATTGGGACACCCTAGAGAGACAGAAATGGTTGCCTATGAGTCTCCACTACTGCGTGGATCTTGTTCAACTCTTCAACATTGCCATATTCTTGGTGTCCTTCTGATTTTTTTTCAGATTT
>PVKH010030947.1:0-12406 GCA_004027955.1 Chaetophractus vellerosus
CTGGGTCCAAAAGTTCAGTGGAGGTGCAACTCCTATTCTACAACCAATGGAATCACCCAGGATACCTAGTAGCAAGATGATAATGGACAACGGTTATCCCAGGGAATGGAGAGAGTCTGCAGCTTCAGGCAGGATAATCTCATCCATCTTAACCATGGGATATAACCCCCCTCTCACTTAGAGGTGGAGGGAACATCACCATCCCACACTCCTCAGGATTGGGGGAAGATCTATGGACTAGAATGGACTTACTGGTATCCTGTTATAGAATTATTGTGATTCACATAAAGGAAGGAATTACAAAACTATGTGGACCAGTGGCCACTGGACACTTTGGGGCTAGGGAGAGTGAAAAACAGTTGTAATACAGGGGCTTTTTTGGGACTTGGGAGTTATCCTGAGTGACATTACAATGACAGATATAGGCTATTTTATATCATCATAAAACATGCAGAACTGTGTGGGAGAGAGTGTGGTCTATAATGTGAACTATGGTCCATGCTTAGTGGCAAAGCCCCAAAATGTTCATATATATTGCAGGTGATGTGTCACACAAATGAAGAATGTATATGTGGTAGGTTGTGAGAGGTGTGAGAGGTGGGGCATATGGGTACTCCTAAAATATTTGTGTAACATTTATGTAATCAATGTATCTTTTTAAAAAATTAATTTTAAAAATAAATAAATAAATAAATAAATAATATCTACACTGTTAGTGAAAGGAGCTGTTATATAGATGTAAGTGCCTGGTGTATGGGGCTCAGATTTTCTGGACCTATCCTAGATCTAAGTTTCCTTGACACAAGGATTATTTGATAGTAGATAAACAATACTAGAATGCCTGGAGTTTTTCTAGTTTTATATTGTGATGATTGCTTGTTAATTAAGTGTTAATTAAAAGTATTCATCCTCCAATCATAACATTGGAATCAGGTATCTAAGGGATGAACTTAAATAGGAAGTTGAAAATAGATGGAAATTATCCTGGGGAAAGCTGTCATATGTATCTAGAGTGATATGGTTAAATAATAAAAGAATTGCCATTGAAAGAATGAATATCACTGAAAAAGTAGAAAGAAAATAAAACACTAAAGAAAGTGGCATGGAAGGAAAGCACTCTCAGGGACACTGATATTCCTTAGGCTGGAAAAAAGGGTGTATGCAAGGAAAGAGTGAGTGATGGAGACCACCTTCTAGGGAGGAGGCTTTGAATAGGAATGGTTTATTGTGTAGGGTCCAAAGTTAGAGGGTAATTGCAAAGAAAGCAGGACAAATGGGAGAATAAGGCATTAAAATGTAAATTCCAGAGTCAAGGAGAACAGGGAAGAAAGAATCATCTATTAGGGCGTAAAACACAGTGCACCCTTCCTCACAGCATAGAGATAAAAGATTATTGGCTTAGACATGTGATCCATCCACGTGAAACATGCCATTTCCTGGTGTGCAAAATTCCTGGCCAAGTCTTTGAGAACCCTACAGCATGTTTCTTAAGTAATCTCAGGGAAAGAGATCCAGAAAAGACCAAGCCCTTAACATTTATCTGGGCCTGAAACCCACTAAGGAATGAGTCAGGAGACAGAGCTTCTTGGGCAGATAGTGGAAATGTGCATGTTCAGTGCTGTGGGGAGAGTAAACAGCTGGTGCACAAGGAATCACCTATAGGCAGCCAGGGGAGGCGGTTTGTGCTTGAGGCTGAAGCACTGTGGGAGGAAGTCTGGTATACCGCTGACAGTAATAATCTTCCAGATCTCCTGCCTGGATCTTGGTGATGGTGGGAGTGAAATCTGTACAGAACTACTGCCATTGAATTGATCAGGGACTCCAGATGCCCGGATGGATGTATAATAGATGAGCAGTTTAGGAGCCTGTCCTGGTTTCTGCTGGTACCAGTCTATGCTTCTTCTAAAAGTCTGTCTGGACTTGCAGCTAATGGTGATGATGTCTCCTGGAGACACTCCCTTGGAGGCTGGAGACTGTATCATCACAATGTCACCACTGGCCTCTGCAGTCAGAATGGACAATGGCCACACATTCCTACCACTTTATCATAGACATATTAATATGCATCATTTTCTAATGGTTTCTAATTAAATAAAAGCACATAGTTCATCCATTTTGGAAATATCCATTATGTCCACTGTATCTTAAGTTCATTTCTCAATTCTTCAAAGATATTGTTCTGAATATATTAAGGAGGTTTTGAATTTCTCACCAGAAATCCAGAGGAATAGGGACATGAGGCCCTGAAGGAGACCTTCTTCCTGGTCCTGCCTGTGCAATGTCACTCAGTTCCTGATGCAAAATTGTAGAATCTGAGCAGCTGACCTGGGACTCGAGGAGCCTATGCAAAGTATTCAGTGAGCAAGGAGAATATTGTTTGGGCAGTGAGTGATGAATTAACCAATGGAAATAAGAGTTAAAAAATAACATCACAGAAAGTATCATTTTATGACAACTCACATGCTCTAATAAGAACCAGAATCCTTAAAACCACAAACAAATATCAGAACTAAAGAATAGCTTACTTTAAATAAAAAATATATTTAAGCAGACAGCATGTGGTGTGGACCCCGGCACTGCCACCAGGCTCTTTGCCAGCCATGCTGGAAGGGGGGGCATCCTGACAATAACCTGTGACCCCTGTTCTGCCTCCTCCTGGTCTCTACTAGCTGCACCTTCACACTTTACTTGCTATCAATGTGACCATCCCATGAGCCAGGTGAGCTGGGCCAAGGGAGCTGGCAAAAGGTCAAAATGGATCTCTCCAGACCTGGAGTCCTTAGAGAGCACAGGAAGGAGTCCCAGGACTCTCTTTTCCTGACCTCTGTAGCTCCTACCTCTACAAATATGGCTTCACCATCCCAGGCTCCAGCACCTGGGTGGTTTAGCTGGTGCTTTGTTTGGACCATGGCTGGGGTGCCTGCTGTCCTGTGTGGTGATGTCTCTGGGGACCACGGGTTGCTACCTGCTCTCCAAGAGTTTGACAAACAGTGGGTGGTCTCCTGCTTTCCTGGTAAAGTGGCCCATACAATTTAATTCGTGTACAAATAGGCTGCATCCTATCATCCCTCACCTCTCTGGATGCTCTTGTCTCCTGAGAAACTGTCCCTACATTGTTCGACATTTCTCTAGTGTTCTAAGTTCCTGGAACTCTCTTTTAAAAAATTTAGTGAGAAACACTTATTTGAATTGAACAAGAAACTCTAATCATTTAAACAGTAGAAAAGAGTGTTTCCTTCAAATTTTCTTGCTAATGACCTGCCTTTTCCATAATCCAAGGGAAGCAAGCTGATGAATGGCATGGGACTTGCATTGCACATGGAGCTAAAATGCACAATGACTTTTGTGGTTCTGTTTGTGTTCAGACACACTGATGTTACCATATTTATCAAGCCTCCTTATGATCTCATGTCCTGACAATTACACTGATTGCAAACAGACTATTAAGGATGATTAGAGCAAGCACTATAGGTTTTAGATATGTTCTTCAGACATTCTCATCCATCTGGATGAGGGACAGGGCCCTTGACTCACCTGACTCCAAAGATCATCAGTACATTCTCTAATCTGTCCTTTCTGTGTTGGAATCCCTTCTACCTCCTCCTGCTAGCAGGAGAGAATCAACACACCAATGTATCCTCTGATTGGACTTCATTTTTTCATTTGACAAGAACTGAGGGATAACTTTATTTTATACTTTAATTGAAAAAGAAAAACTTGGTTTCTGATTATATTATGTTGTATTTTAATTATCATATACTTCCCATTGCTTCCTGTACCTACAGTATTGAATTGGCACAGACCTGTGTTAATACTTCCAAGGACAGAAGGACCTGGATGGATAACTGAACAGATCTGAGATCCTGTAGACTACAGGAGTAGCTCACCACTACTTACCAGAACTGTTGTCCTTGAGCTTCATCTGCTGGATTTTTCATCTTTCCAAGAGCTTTAATCTAGACCACTTGCTCTATATATCAATGCTTGGGAATACAATGTTCAGTAGGAAGAATGAATTCCCAGACTATGTTTTGGGGCATTTTATAAACCTTTCACACCAAGGACTTCATTTTAAAAATGAGCTTCTTTAAAAGAAGCTTTGTGCCAGTGTAGGTGGAGGGAAGGAGAAACAATGAAGTTTTGCACAGTTACATGTGTGTGACCTTTGTCCTTCAGCAGGATTTTTAAATTTTTCACCCTTCCCCTGACTTGGCAAAAAGGTGTCTTATCACTTGTGAGTTTACAGGCAATTTCCAAAATAAATGGATATCAATGGGTTCCATTTCCAGAAATGATTTCCTAGGTCCCTCGGGTCAAAAATCCTGGTGAAATAATAATACATTCTGTGGAAAAAAAAAAAACAGAAGAAAGAAGACTAGAGAAGATTAGACAAAAGAAAAGGTAAGAGGAGAGGGGAAGAGAGGAAAATGTGTAACTTTGGGCCCAAATTTTATAAAAGTCAAGGAAAAGAAAAACTTTAACACCATTTTTATCTTGAAGGAATTTAAGGACAGTACAAAAAGTCAACCTCCGATTCCAGGGCTATGCAAGAATCTGAGTGATGTAAGACAGTCCCAGAATTTATCCATTTGGGGTATGTTATCCTGAAGAATGCTACATTGGGCTATGGGCTAGAGGGGCACAAATCTCAAAGTAAGTGTGAACCAAAGTAAAAGTGGAAGCTATCCTTCTGCAACAGAGAGGAACTGAAACAAAGGCTCTAGTTTTGTAACAAAATGGATAATAAAAGATGTATTAGTCAAGGGGAATAAAAGGAAACAGAACCGACAAGAGCTATCTGTAAATATTATGAGATTTTATTAAAATGTCTCATGTAAACGTGGTAATGCACACGTACAAATTCTGTAGAGTGCTGCAAGCTGGAAACTCCAAAGAAAGTTTCTGATGAATTTCCCAGGAGAACTGGCTGGCTGAAGTAGAGATAGACATTCTCTATCTGAATGCTTACAACGTACTGATTATTTAAGTCTACATGGTAACAATTAGGCCAGTGCTTGCATCACCAAACAACTGGACACCATTCACCTAGACAAAGTGACATTTGAATCTAACCATCACAAAAGACAAACAAGATTTCAAACCAGAGGCAAGGTACATAGCCCCATAAAATCATCACCTCTTCAGTGGGCATTTTTGGCAATGCATCATAGCCCATTTCTCCAATATAACAAAGCTATACTCATTTATAATACAACTACTCATTATTCACTTACTCCTTTAATTTGAATCTATAATTTTAAATATACCCATTAAATATATCTCTCAGAGTCTTATATCTTTGCATTCCTTATATGGTGGTTGAGAACTGAATCCCAGTAGAGTAGGTGCTAACTCCTCTCCTGTTCTTCATTATATCCAAAACCCAACCTCTATGTTGCCCTCATCACAAATATTATCTCTGAAACTGAGTAACCAGATCCTTAGAAGTCACCCTTACCATTATCCTTTAGGTCAGTATGTCAAATCACAAATAAAGTATTTAGTAACCTAAAATGTAACACCTCCACGTACTGGTGATAGGTAAAATGGCTTCAGCTCCTAAGGTGTCATAGACAAGGTTCTTCATTCATTTATTTCCACCCAAAATCAATGATATTTTTAGACTTTTGAAAATAACAATATCATGAACTCTTCTAAGCTTAGGACATTAAGTTAGGAACAAACAGAACAGAACACCTGACCTCATAAAACTTTCATTTTACTGGGTAGGACAGACAATGAACAAATAATAGCTCTGCAGCCACTCTCACCTACTTCTATGAGACTTCCTCTCCTGTGACCTAGGTGTGCAGTGTGGGTACAAGAGCTCTTTTCTATTCTGACTTGCCTTTCTGCTTCAGGAAGCTGCGGTGGTTCCCTCGAGTTGTCAGGAACACAAGTTTCCACAGTGCAGCCACTGCCCACTTCCCTCCTTTCCCTCCTACAGGATGGGCATGCCAACGGCACCCCTATGGTGGGTACAGATGTCCCTGCATGACATGATGCAGTAGTGCCTCACTGGAGATCCTAGTTCCTAAGGGAAATGGGCTCCCACTCTCCCTCCAAGTTCTCTGGCTTTTGTAGGGAGAGAGGTAGAACACAACTAATGGGAGAGTTGAGTGGGATTATCTGCCCCCAGCTGCTTCTCGGGATCTCTGGGATCCCAGGGACCTGGGAAAGGGCAAAGTCAGTCTTGGTGTCCCTGGAGTCTCTGCTTTTCACCAAGCTCTGCCTAAATCAGAGGATACCTGCATGGCCTCAGACTCATCCAGCAATCATTATTAGAGCCTATAAATGATCTAATAATGATTGAAGTGATGAATACACAACTATGTAATTATACCAACTATCACTGATCGTACACTTCACATGAATTGTATGTTTTATTAATATGTATCAATGAATTGATTTGTTTAAAAAATATGTAGCAATAAAATTGGTTTTTAAAAATTGAAAGGGGGGTCGGCTGTAGCTCAATTGGTAGGGCGCTAGTTTACCACATGGGAGGCCCTGGGTTAAGTTGCCGGGGCCTCCTCGAGTGGGCAGACCACCTTGAGAAGGCAAGCCTCTGTGGGCAGGGCAAGCCACCATGGGCAGGGCAAGCTGCCACAGGCAGGGCAAGCTGCCATGGGCAGGGCAAGTCCCTGTGAACAGGGCAAGCTGCCCACAAGCAGGCAAGGCCATCACATGGTGAGTTGACTTGGTGGGTCTCCCCAACAGGAGGAGACAAGCAGACACAGAAGAATGCAAAAAATGAACACAGCAAGAACAGGCAGAAAGAGGTGGGAAATATATTAAATAAATTTTTAAAAATTGAAATGGGAAGAACTCTTCAGGAATAAGATAAAATCAACTTGAATCACTCTAACTCTTTGCAATGTTGGAACATCCCACTTCAGTATGAATTAAAATAAATAAATATAAATATCTAATTTTTTCTTTAAAAAACCATTTTGTCTTCATTTGCAATTCATCTTTACATTCCTGTACTCCATTTGAATCTGTGCTATGTTGACTTTTCCTTTGAAAAAGTTATAATCTCTGTCTGGTTCCCTCATATCATATGACTAAAATAAAATTTTTAACACAAATTTTTATACCTGTATGAAAATCATGATTTTACATTTTCTTAAAAATATTTTTAACACATCTATTTTCACTTTCCCTAAATGCCTCATATTCTCATTTCCATCCTTACCCAGGTTAAATTCTATGGTTCTGCTTTATAATGACTCCCTTAAACACATCAAGAAATCTCCTGCGCTTCCCGTATTTCATTGTCTTCATCCGGCAAAACCCTACCCATAGTAAAAACCCAACACTTCCCCATGCCTGTATCCTCATCTCTGTGGCTAGAAAATGGTTCTAACTTGCCTCACTTTAAATTCATAACCACTCACCTCACAAAGGTGCTTAATTTTGACTCGCAATCACATCTCATTTCCCTGGACCCTTCACCCTCTACTCTTTCTCTTTATTCTCCCTTCAAGTTCTAACACCTCCTCCCTTTCCTAACAATAAAGTGATTGGCTTATTTCCTGTTTCCTGTGGAAAAAGAAGCAATAAGAAGAACAAGTCCACAAGCCCCTCCCATGTATACTCTGATCCAGGGATGTCTATGTTCCCATGCTCTGCCTTCCTTCCAGTTATTGTAGATGAGAAGGCAGCCCTCCTATGGGAGGCCAGACCCTCTCATCCCATACTACCCATCTGCTCAAGGATATTGCTCATTAGGTACATGCCTCTCTTTGTGAACTATCAATGTTCCCCTCTACTAACATCATTCCTATCAACATGCAAACATCATTTTTAAAAGTCTCTTGACCTCACATCTCCCTCTAGTTATGGACTATTTCTTTACTCTCCTTTACTTTACTTTATTCTAATTGAAAGAGCTGTGTATTTTCACTAGCTCAAAACCTTCTTTTCCTATAAACATTTTTATTTCCGGTATAGCAAGTAAACCATACACTTGTATTACTTTAATTTTTTAGTTTTTTTAATATACTTTTAATTTTTTTAATGAAAGCTACATTACATAAATGTTACACAAAAAACATAGGGGATTCCCATATGCCCTGCTCCCTAACCCTCCCACATTTTCTGACATCAGCAACAAACTTCATTACTGTGGTACATTTGTCACAATTGATGAACACATCTTGGAACATTGCCACTAAGTGATGATTATAGTTTACATTGTAGTCCACACTCTGTCCCGCACACCTTTGCAAGTTACTACGTGACATACAATGGCCTGTATCTGTCAATGAAATGTCATTCAGTATACACTCTTAAGTTTCTTTCATTCTCCCCAATAGCTCATTGAAATTGCTTCACTCAAGGTCCACAGAGGCCTCCACATTCCCCAACCTATTGGATTTGTCCCAGTCCTCATTTTAATAGACCCATCAGTAGCATTTACATATTGATATTGCCCTCCTCCTTGAGATACTTTACCTGATGTGCTCCATCAATGACATTCTCTTGCTTGTCTTCCATCCACACTGCTGCTTCTCAGACTTTTTCCTGTTACTCCTCATCTGCCTGTATCAGAGCTCAGTCCCAGGTCCTCTTCTTTTCTCCATTATTCAACTCTCATTGTTTTGCTTATCAGATTTAAAAGCAAAGATACAATAAAGACTTTTCAGATGTAAAAATGATGAATGTATACATCACCAGTAATTCCACACAAGTAGAAATGCTATAGGACATCCTGCAAGCAGAAATAAAAGGATAGCAGATCGACATATGGATAGCACCAGAAATTGTAACTATATTAGTAAATATACAGATTTTTTTCTAATTATTTAAATTGCTTTAAAGCTAATTGAATATGTAATAAAAAATAACTACATATTTAGTGATGTCATCAACATGATGATGTACAACATCCCCTGGAAAAGTCCCTCCTCAGAATCAACTAATAAAAGGACAAAACCCACTTTTTTGGAACTCTGGAGGACAATAGAGACTGGAGAAGAAATCCAAAAACAGTGACTCAAAGATATAGAAAAAAAAACACCAAAATCAAGTAGGAGATTTACATTCCAGACCCACCAGTCCAGACCCCTCCAGAGCAATAGGTTCTGCACAGCGTGGGTCACAGAGAGGGAATCAGATGTGGCTCAAGCAATTGGGCTCCCAAGTGCCATTTAGGAGATACAGAGTTTGATTCCTGGGGCCTCCTGGTGAAAAGCAAGCTGGCCTGTGAGATGAATGGCCCACGTGGAGTGCTGGCCCATGCAGGAGTGCTGGCCCATGTGGAGAGCCAGCATAGCAAGATGACACAACAAAAAGAGACAAAGAAGAGAGACAATAAGAGACACAGCAGACCAGGGAACTGAGGTAGCTAAAGAGCTAGAGTGCCTCTCTCCACTCCTGAAGGTTGCAGGATCAGTTCCCAGTGCCACTTAAAGAGAAGACAAGCAGACACAGAAGAACACACAAAGAGCTGACAATGAGCACAAAACAATGAGGGGGTGGGGGAGAAATAAATAAATAAATCTTTAAAAAAAAAAAAAAGGAGCCACACAGAGGCAGCATGGCCTGGGACCCTTCTAACATGGATAAGGACAATAGAGCTACTCAGAGCAGTGAGTTAGAGCCCTACACATATCCACATAAAGGGCATCAAGTCTAAAGAGACCCAGGACAGAACATAAGCAGCTGAGGATTGCCCCAGGTAAAAAAGAGACTGCAGGAGAACCGTTGGAAAGAGGTGCACACACTCAACTGAGTCTGTGTTTGCTAGACCACCTAAAGACAAAATAGACCTTCCTGAGAGGCCCTATGTGGCTGGGTCCCAGACCTAAAAAGTGTAATGAAAAGGGAGCAATGAGTAAGGGAGATAATTTTTAAAAATCATGGGAATTGGGGAGAAAATTCTTCACAATAACAAAGAGAAGAGATTAAGATTATGAGAGAATGAATAGAGGAAAGGATGCTTTCTCCTGGAGGTGAAACAATTGCACACTAAAGAGCAATATTAAAAATTATACCACATAATCTAGGGAAAGAATAAATTGCCAAAGAGCTAATGGAATCTGAACAGTTGAACACAGTATACTCTAAAGGTTCAGAGTAAATTGTACCAAGTATCAAAACAGCCTTTACACACAGTACAATTCAAGAATAAAATCCTAGGCAAGAAGGAGATACTGAGTTTTAGAGTTAATACATCAAAGTAAGCTGATGCCCAGACTTCAACAAAAAAATAACAAGTCATGCTAAGAAACAGAAATATATGGCTCAGTCAAGGGAACAAATTTAAACTTCAGAGGAGAAACAGAATTGGAACCAACTACTCAAAGAAGATCAAACAAATATATTAAATTAATTCAAGGACATGAAGGAAAATATAGATAGAAATAAACTAATACTGGATATGGAGCACTGGGATAATATGTGAACATAAAGAATAATTCATAATTATAAAAAGAAATGTAGCAGAAGTTATGCTGAAGAAAAGCACAATAGCAGAGATTCAAAATATGCTAAAGGCATACAATTGCAGATTTTATTAGAAGGAAGAAAGAATCAGAGAACCAGAAGAAAGGACAATCTAAATCATGCAGTCATAAGAACACAAAGATAAAAATTAGAAAAAAATTGAGCCATGTCTCTGGAACTTGAATGACAACATGATGTATATAAACATGCTTTATGGGTGTCTCAGAAGAAGCAGAGGATGGACAATGGGCAGAAAAAATATTTGACAAAATATTGACCCAAAATTACCCAACTGTCATGAAATACATGAATATACATGTCCAAGAAGTGCAACAGAATCTAAACATAATAAACACTAAGAAATCTATGCCAAGACAAATAATAATTTTGATAGTTAGCCTAAAGTGACAACTCAGCCAGGTAATTGTGTCCAGGTGTTTGGTCCAGCAAACACTGGGCTAACTGCAATATAAGAGCATTTATGGACTTCGATCACCAGTGAGGTTACTGTGTAGATGGCTGATTACATCTGCATCAATCAGGGAGATTGCTTCAGCAATGATGACACTTTTATCCAATCAGTTGAATGCCTTAAA
Source organism: Chaetophractus vellerosus (assembly GCA_004027955.1). Taxonomy (NCBI): domain Eukaryota; kingdom Metazoa; phylum Chordata; class Mammalia; order Cingulata; family Chlamyphoridae; genus Chaetophractus; species Chaetophractus vellerosus. The sequence goes on from PVKH010030947.1 coordinate 11,049, forward strand.
AGGGGAAGTGATTTCAACATTCAGAGAGAATTTCCAAGCTCATGTTTGGTCAGCCAACTGCTCCCAGAAACTCATCAAGGACCTTTCATTTGACTTTCATCAGAGCCCCTGGTTTGCAACTTGCCTGTGGAACCTGTACTTGTGCATCCCCATGGTTGCATGAGACACTCTTATAAAATCTCATATTATTGACAAATATCTCCTGTTGATTCTGTTTCCTGAGAGAATCCTGACTAATACAGTAATAATAATGTCAAAGTCCATAAAGAGAGAATTCCAGAAGCATGAAGAGAAAAGCAATTTGTCACAAAAAGGGATCCTCAATAACGCTAAGTGCTGAATCACTCATCAGACAATGTGGAGTCAAGAAGGTAATGCCATGATATATTTAATGTACTGAAAGAGAAAACCTGCCAGCCAAAAATCCTTTACCTAGCAAAACTGCCTTCAAAAATGAGAGAGCATTTAAAATATTCACAAACACACAGAAACTGAGAGTGTTCATCAACAAAATGTCTGCCTAAAAGAATTGCTAAAGGAAATTCTTCAGATTGTAATGAGAAGACAAGAGAGTGGCTGGCAGTAGGGTGTAGTAGTGAAGCTCTTCAGTAAAGGTAACTGAAAGTATAAATTCAACACCTGTTAGAACTGTATCCTCAATATACCACTCTACTCTGTCATTCCTATAAGATTCAGAATACAATGGACCAAGAAAAAGTCATATATCGTGATAATGCTTATGCAAAATATAAAGAGGTAATGTGATCTGTTTATCAATTGCAAATAATGTGCCACACTAATGAAGGATTTTGTTTATGTGGGAGGGTGTGGGAGGTGTGGGGAATGGGACATATGGCAATTCCTATGTTGTTGTTTTTTTTATATATATCTATATATATATTTAAGATACATTGATTACATGAATGTTACATAGAGACTCCAGGAATATCCATATACCTCCCCCCCACCCCTCCCATAACCCCCCACACACACATCCTTCAGTGTGGCATAACGCCTGTGATAGATATACACATTTGGGGGCTTTGTCATCAAGCATAGATCACAGTTCAGGTTGTAGATGACCCTCTCTCCCATACAGTTCCGAATGATTCATGATGATTCAAAATGGCCTACATCCTCCATTACAGCAACACCCACGCAACTCCCAGGTCCCCCAAAAAACCCTGCATTACAATTGCTCTTCCCCCACCCTATTCCCAAAGTGTCCAGTGACCCTGGCTCCACATAATTTTGCAATTTCTTCCATTGCGTATATCACAAGTCTATAGCAGGACACTAACAAGTACATTCTAGTCCATAGTTTTTCCCCCAATCCCAAGGAGTGTGGGATGGTGATG
>PVKH010030948.1:0-12226 GCA_004027955.1 Chaetophractus vellerosus
GACAAAACAAAAGTTAAGAGTGGTAAGTTCTGTATTTTCCAAATTTTTGCAAATGGGGATATATTACTTTTATTAACAATACACACACAGCAACCACACGAATATATGCCTGTAAGCTGGATGCTCAAGCTTTTTATGATTAAAAGAGACTGATCTGAAGAGCAATGGTCCCCAGAGAAAAGGTGGGGCTTAAAGTGTTGTAGTTTGAAGATGTAAGCTTCAGTGGTGGACAGTTGTCATGTTACAGAAATCCGATCCCGAAAAAACCCAAACAGCACTCTGAGGAGTGGACGAACAGTTTTATTATTACGCATGCAGGCCCAGATAAGGTGTTTTAAAAAAATCAGTCTGGGCCAGGGTTTATTTCTTGACTCTCAATTCTATTCCATTGATCAATGTATCTATATTTATGCCAGTATCATGATGTTTTGTAACTTTGTAATATATTTGAAGGTCAGGCAGTGAAATTCCTCCTGTCACTCTTCTTTTTTAGAATGCTTTTGGTTTTTTGGGATCCTTTCCCTTCCATTTGAATTTGGTAATTGCCTTTTCTATTTCTGTAAAGTAGGCTGTTGGAATTTTGATTGGTATTGCACTGAATCAATAAATCAGTTTGGGTGGGATTGACATCATGATATTTAGTCTTCCAATTAATGAACATGAAATATCTTTCCATTTGTTTAGGTTGTAATTGATTTCTTTTAGCATAGTTTTATAGTTTTCTGTATATAGGTCTTGTACTTCTTTGGTTAATTTAATTCCTAAGTATTTAAGTCTTTTTTGTTACCATTGTAAATGGATTTTTTTCCCTGATTTCCTCCTCAGACTGTTCAGTACTAGTGTACAAAAACATGACTGATTTTTGCATGTGGATCTTGTATCCTGCCACTTTGCTGAACTCTTTTATTAGCTCAAGTAGCTTTCTTGTAGACATTTCAGAGTTTCCTAAATATAGGATCATGTCATCCACAAACAGTGAGAGTTTACTTCCTCTTTTCGTATATGGATGCCTTTTATTTTATTTTTTTCCTGTCTAATTCCTCTGGCTAGAACTTCTAGTACAGTGTTGAATAACAATGGTGACAGTGGGCATCCTCTTCTTGTTCCCCATCTTTGAGAGAAGACTTCAACCTTTCCCCATTGAGTATGATGTTGGCTGTGGGTTTTTCATATATGCTTTCTATCATATTGAGAAATTTTCCTTTTATTCCTGTCTTTTAAAGTGTTTTTTTTTCAAGAAAGGATGCTGCATTTTGTCAAATGACTTTTCTGCATTGATTGAGATGGTCATGTGGTTTTTTTTCAATTTGTTAAAGTGATGTATTATGTTGATTGATTTTCTTATGTTGAACCAGCCCTGTATACCAGTAATAAATCCCACTTGGTCATGATATATAAAAGTCTTTTGATATGCTATTGAATTTGATTTGCAAGTATTTTGTTGAGAATTTTTGCATCTATGTTCATTATAGAGATTAGTCTGTAATTTTCTTGTGTGTCTTTATCTGGCTTTGGTATTAGGGTGAGGTTGGCTTCATAAAATGTGTTGGGTAATTTTCCCTCCTCTTCAATTTTTTGGAAGAGTTTAAACAGGATTGGTGTTAATTCTTTTTGAAATGTTTGGTAGAATTCACCTGTGAAGCCATATGATCCTGGACTTTTCTTTTCTGGGAGATTTTTGATGACAGATTCAATTTCTTTAAGCATGATTGGTTTGTTAAGTTCTTGTATTTCTTGTACCATCAATGTAGGTAGTTTGTGCATTTCTAGGAATTTGTCCATTTCATCTAAGTTGTCTTGTTTGTTGGCATACAGTTTTCTCATATCCTCTTATGATCCTTTTTATTTCTGTCAGATCAGTCATAATCTCCCCCTTTTTCTGATTATACTTACTTGTATCTTCTCTCTTTTTTTCTTTGTTAATCTAGCTAGGGGTTTGTTAATTTTATTGATCTTTTCAAAGAGCCAGTTTTTGGTTTTGTTGATTTCTCTATTGTTTTATTGTTCTCAAATTCATTTGTTTCTGCTCTAATCTTTATTATTCTTTCCTTCTGCTTGCTTTGGGATTGGTTTCCTATTCATTTTCTAGTTTCTCCAGTTGTTCAGTTAAATCTTTGAATTTAGCTCTTTATTCTTTTTTAATATAGGCTTTTAGGGCTATAAATATCCCTCTCAAGACTGCCTTCACTGTATCCCATGAGTTTTGATAAGTTATGTTCTTGTTTTCATTTGTCTCAAAATATTTCCTGATTTCACTTGCAATTTCTTCTTTGACCCACTGATTATTTAGGAGTGTGTTGTTTAGCCTCCACACATTTGTGAATTTACCTCTTTCCTATTATTGATTTCCAGTTTCATTCCATAATGATCTGAGAAGGTGCTTTGTATAATTTCAATCTTTCTATGTTTATTGAGCACTACATTGTGACCTAACATGTGGTCTATCCTGGAGAAAGATCCATGGGCACTTGAAAAGAATGTATAACCCACTGAGTTTGGATGCAAGTTCTCAGTTTCCTTGATTATCTTCTGTCTAGTTGTTCTATCTAATGATGTGAGTGGTGTGTTGAAGTCTCCAACAATTATTGTAAAGATGTCTAGTTCTCTCTTCAGTTTTGCCAGAGTTTGTCTCATGTATTTTGGGGAAACCTGGTTAGGTGCATTGGTATTTATAACTGTTGTATCTTCCTGGTGGATTGTCCTTTTTATTAATATATAATGGCCTTCTGCATCTCTTATAACTTTTTTGCATTTAAAATCTGTTTTATCTGATATTGGTATAGCTATCCCTGTTCTTTTTTGGTTACACTTTGCATGGAGTATCTTTTGCAAACCTTTCACTTTCAGCCAGTTTGTATCCCTGGGTCTAAGGTGAGTCTCTTGTAAGCCACATGTGGATAGCTCATGTTTTTTTATCCATTCTGTTAACCTATATCTTTTGATTGGGGAGTTTAATCCATTCACATTCAATGATATTACTGTAAATGCCTTATTTAATTCCACCATTTTATTCTTTGGTTTTCATGTAGCATATCTTATTTTCACGTGTCTTTTTACTCTTTTGGTTATTCTTTCCACTATTCTTTCTTCTATACTCTCCTCCAAACCTCTCTCTCCTGTCTTTTTCTTTCAGGCTCTAAGGTTTCCTTTAATATTTCCTGCAAAGGTGGATTCTTTTTCACAAACTCTCTTAGTTTCTTTCTGCTTGTGAATATTTTATATTCACCTTCATATATGATGGACAATTTTTCTGGATAAAAAATTCTCAGCTGGCACTTTTTCTCTTTGAGTATCCTAATTGTATCATACCACTGTCTTCTTGCCTCTATGGTTTCTGATGGAAATTCAGCACTGTCTTTCTGGGTGTCCCTTGTATTTGCTTCTCCCTTGCTTCTCACAGAATTTTCTCTTTATCTTTGACATTTGACATTCTGAGTAGTATGTGTCTTGGAGTAGGTCTATTCAGATTTATTCTATTGGGGTACGCTGTGCTTCTTGGACTTGTAAGTTCATTTCTTTTGTGAAAGTTGGGGAATTTTCAGCTATTAGTTCCTCAAATACTCTTTCTGCCTCTTTTTCCTTCTCTTATTCTTTTGGAACTCCCATGACACTTATGTTGTTGTGCTTTGTGTTGTCATTCAACTCCCTGAGCCCCTGGCCAATTTTTTTCCATTCTTTTCTCTGTGTTCTTTTTTCTCTTCAATCAATTTTAGCTGTTCTGTCTTTGGTATTACTTATTCTTTCTTCTATCATTTAGAGTCTGCTGTTGTATACCTTTAATGTGTTTTTGATCTCACCTATTGTGTCTTTCATTCCCATGAGCTCTGTTACTTTTCTATTCAGGATTTAAAATTTTTCTTTGTGCTACTCAATGTCTTCTTGATGTCATCTATCTCTTTAGCCATATTGTCTTTCAACTCATTAATTTGATTTTGGAAACTTGTGTGCATCTCATTAATTAGTTGTCTCAAATCCTGAGTCTCTTCTGGTGTCTTATATATTCCTTTTCTTGGGCAAAGTCTTCCATTTTCTTAGTATGGCTCACAATTTTTTGCTGATGTCTAGGCATCTGATTATGATGGTAGTTTACTCAGATGCTCAATTTCTCTCTCTTTCATAGGGATTTAGTGGCAGGAGTGTTACTGCTGCTCTTTGATTCTTGGTTCTACGTGGGTCATTAGGATTGTCCCTGTTAGTTGTTCAAAACTGGGCTCTTGACCCATTAATGGGTTGCAGACCCACTTCCTAGAGTCTTGGGGAGGAAGGCTAAAAGGCTGGAAAAAAAACCTCTCTTATTTACTTTTAATTTCCTCACATGCACTTCCTTGGTCTGCCAGAAGATGGCAATCTTTGGCAGCCCTCTCAGATCCATGCCTATTCTGTGTGTGTTTGCTGTAACACAGACCAGATCAATGTGAAACAGGTTTCCTGTGTGGAGGTTAAAAGCCCTGTAACTCAAACTTTCTCAGAGACAGTTCTCCAGCCTTCGCTGGCAGCCTCCTCCCTTTTCCTGGGTAGGAAACAATTCCGCTCCTCTCTGCATCCTCCACAATCAGTCCCAGTTAGTAGAAAAAGAGATTGAGAGGGACAGATCTCTTTAGTCATGCTGGCTCCCAGGGCCTATTAAGGGCTAGGCCCCATCCTCCCTGGAAGGGCTGAGGACACAGCAGAGCAGATTTGTGGGTCAAAACTGAGTCAGCCTTGGGCTTTGCCCCTCTCTCTCCTTTTTTTCTGGGGCAGTGGATCCCTGGGGCCCCCTTTGTCTTTAGCCAACCCAGAGGCCTGAGAATTCAAAAGTGTCTTTAGTGTGGGGTTGGGTCTCAGCAGTAGCAGCTGCTGGTTTTAATTCAGTTTTGTCATCGTGATTCTTTTCCTTTGTCCCTCTCTCTTCTGGGCAGTGTCCAACCTTCACTTTGTGTCCTAAACCTTATAAGATTTTTTTCCAAGCTGTTTCAGCCTGTCCTCTAGCTATTTTTCTGGGAAAGAAGAGAGTCCCATGTCTTTCTAGTCTACCATCTTCCCAGAATTCTAGTCAAAATGGTTTCTATCAACAGTGGATGCCAACAAAGGATACGATGCCCTTTTACTCATGCAGTGTCACGTTTATAACACCCATTACCACCCCACTACCACCCATAGAGTTCACATGAGATTCAGGAGAAAAGAGGAGATCTTAAATTTACCTGAAAAAATCCCAAAAGTGACTAGTCCCAGATCATTCAAGATTAAGTATTTGTGACAGGTAGAATAAAAGCTCAAGACAGTCATTGAGTCATTTGAGTTAAAATTATACCTGCATCCATGATTTGCAAACAACATGACTGGTACACAATGATGAGTTAGCAGAACTAAGGTGCTGAAAAAGTCAACATCTGTCATGTCTGGAACATCCTGGGTGGGGAAAGAGAAAAAATGGATGTCAGTGCCAGGACCTGCACACACAGGCAGAAAGCAGGCATTCCTGGACTAAGCAGTAAGAAGGATTCAACAAAGCTGGTAATTATATTTTGTTTCCTCCAATTTCAAATTAACTTGTTTTGCCTAATAGGAGGACCTGAGGCAGATCAGAATTGAGGAGAAATCACCATATGACCAAGTAAAACATGGCTTCCACTATACCCTTGCTGCCAGAATAACCTTTCTAACCCAAATCCCATCTTTCTAAAGCACACATAAAATTTTTGTTAGATCCCATCATTCCTGCAGAATAAAGTACAAAGTACTTCTCCTGCTTTCCTCTTTAGCTTCATGTTTTCTCGAGCCATACTTTTTAACACCAGTTAGGTGAACAACTTATAGTTCTATGGCACATAATTTTGCTTCATATTTCCACACACTCTGATTAAACGGACACCAATGCCACCACCATAGCTGCCACCACCACCAGTACTGCCTCTCCTGGCACCATGATAATAAGTGCTATCGACACCAATGATTCCATCAACACCATTGCTGTCACCATCACTCCAATATCACCTCCATTGCTACCACCTCCCTAAGCATCATCCACACCATTAAGGCTGTCGCCAGCACAATCACCAGCACCACAACCCGTTTGGCAACAGCTCTACTGTTCTTTTAATATTTGGTTTAAGAGTCATCTCCTCTTGAATCTACAACTTCATTCTTTGTGTCACCAACGAATCCTATTCAGCAGCCTTTCCTAAAGTGTATTTTAGGAAGCATGTTCCTTAAGATGTTAATACATACCCCATACAATTACCTTCCTTATTACCTATTTATGGGTGGTTTGAACTTATCTTTCAATATTTTTTGAAAAAGATGATTTCAGTGGGTATAAATAACAGAGAAAATAAAATATCATGCCTTTGATATAATGATTATGAATAATTATAATAGATTTACTATCTTTTAAGTATATATTTTGAACTAGGTTGTTTTGAAAGTCTTTATATATTAAAATCATTTATTTTTAAATTTAAAATAGATATTTCTTCTATTTCTTGTGCTAATATTTAGATTAAGTTGTTGTGTAAGGAATTTTATATATATGTAAATCCTATATGCAGGTTTTAGGATTTAACTGTGTATAAAGATGACTTTTCTAGTCTTCATTGCTAGAGATGAAAAACAAAAAGCAATGTATAGGTGCTTTGTGGAAATGTGGAAATGACCACTCCCAACCCAATGTAAAAAGAAAGTTGCAAAACCAATGGGACAAATTTTCTATTTTTCTAAAGTTAAGTCGCCAGTGTGTGTTGGAAATTGCAGTCCTTCATTCCTTCATTTAAGTAGTATTTGTACAATGCCTACTATGTGCTAGGCACTGTGAATCAATAGTGAACAAAACTGACATGGTTCCTATCCTCAATGTAGATTCCTTTCTGTCAGGGGACATGGATTTAAAAAAAAAAAAAAGGAAACAAAATATTTACAACGTGTGTTGAGTGCTGTGAAGAAAATTGGGCAGAAAGGAACTTCCGGAAGGCTTGTTTGAAAATTGAAGAATGAGAAGGAAATTAATCCAAAAACAAAGAGGTAAGAGCATTTCAAGCAGAGTATTCAGCACATGCAAAGGCCCTGAGGCAGAAAATGGGGTTAGCATGTTTGAAGAACTGAGAAGAAACCAGAGCAGAGTACAGTTAGGCGAAAAGGCTCCAAAACGTAGGCATGCAGTGGATCCAGAAGAACCTTATACACCATGTTTGGGAGTTTAGATTTCATTCTGTGGCTATGGGAAGCTATTGAAAGGCTTTAAGCAGGGAGAGCAGGACCTGACTTATGTTTTAAGATAGGCTGGCTTCTGTGTGGAGAGTGGGCTGGAGAAGGGGAAGGGTAGAGTGAGGACAGCAGTTAGGTAACTGTTGCTGTAACCCAGACAAGAGCTCATGGAAGCCTGATCTAGGTGGTGCCAGTGGAGAGAGAGAGGGGCAAATCAGGAACTTCTCTTACTTATCACCAACACCCAGACCATCTTGCAAGGGAAGCTTTGTTTTTGGCACAGCTAAATGGCTTGCTCTAGCTCAGGTCAACCAGTGCCTGAGGCCAGACTCAATCTCATTTCCATCTAATTCTTAAGCCCTTCTCTTTCCACTGCACTACACTGCTTTTCACTGCCCTTGGAGGGTTTCCTGTACCATTTCGATGGTCCTACTCCTGATTAGAGACTGAGATAGCTTGTTACAGCCAGGACGGGTATATTCTTCCCCTCTCTTTCCTTCCTTAGAAATAGGTACCCACCCAGGGTTCCCATGACTATTCAGCTAGCAGATAAGGATTTTGGAAACATTCCACAGATTGCTACCAGGCCTAGCTCTTACCCCTACTTCCCCCCCTCAGTAAAACAAGAAGGGTTGAGCAGAACCCTGCTATTCTATCTCAAAGAGGTTATTCACCCTGTGTGGGTATAATAATGATGACTGAGGTCCATGGATTACAAAAGCACACAGCCAGTGAGTGCATTGGGCCTTAAAAGGACCCAAAAGGTATTTTTCCAATCAACAATTGATAAAAATAAAAATTTCCTGGTCAGTCAGTAATAAAACCTGTCATTGGAGAACAAAAGTTATCACTATAACAAGTTTATATTATGATGGCAAAAATAAAAACCATACCAAGCATCTGGGCTCTTCACCTCCCTTTCATTGTACTTCTGAGTAAGCTAGAAATACAGATTCTAAGGGTCTCCTTCCCAGCAAATTCCTTGGGTTTTAATACCAAATGATGCTACAAACTTGGAAGACTTCAAATCTTCCCTTTTCACGTTATCTTATTCCGTGATGGTTAAGATTCTTGTTTATTTCTAGTGTTCCTATACCCAGGATGACTTTCAGTATAAGTGAAACCCTACTAGATACATTTAATTGGGCTTCAGTAAGAGGTGGGATTTTATAATTCTCAAATCAGATACCATAATCAATTCAGAGACCAGAGAAAATATCAAAAGCTCAGAATAGGTAATTCACCATTTTTGGTATAGCTGAGATTTCAGTTGTCTACCTGCCAAGAGGTGTATGTCATCTCTGTGAGAAATTTAGGTTTCTCATAAATGGTATTATTTCACACTTCCCAAGTAATGAAGTGGATGTAAGAACTGAGTCTTTAGACCTCATTGTCAAAACTGCTTATGAGTGCTGTGAAGCAGCTCTGGACTTCCTGCTCTCTATAACGTGGAGCAGTAGGAAGCACCTGCATTCTACCTCTGGTTCTGTAGCTTATTAGCTGTGTAACTTTGGGCAAGTCACTTAACTCTCTTGACTCTACTTCCTGATTTGCAAACAGAGCTGATAAAATATACCTTGAGTGTGTCACAGTGATACTAGTAGGGGCCAATACATATGCTGCAAGCAACTTTAAGATGGTGATACTGTGATGATCAGACCTACCTGGGACCCAACCTGTGGAAACGTTTTAAGGCTTTGGTCTCCAAGAGCTGTTTAGTAGGAGCAACCAATCCTTCCCCTTGCTTTGTGCACGTGGTTGCTTGCAGTACTGCTTTAAGATGCTGAATAATGTGACCATTAAAGTGCTGTTCCAAACTCAAGTCACCTGTTCCACAAAGTCACTTAGGAAAGCTTGTTGTCAGAGGACTTCATTTAGCCACTTTACCTTCTAAGCAAAAGTTTCCTAAAGGGTTCACTCTTCAGTGATGGCCCTCCTAAAAGGGCAAGTGTACTTGGGCGGGTATAAATAGAAGGAAGGACTTTAATTCACAAAACCTGTCCCTTATTCTGACTCTAGCTTCCCTGTCCCTTTTTAAGAGTCACTCAAATAGTCAATCCACTAAAAACTGAGTAGCCAGTCCTAGAAAATAGATCTTTAGCAGATAGGCAACAGACACAAGAGAAATTTAGCTGACGTGGAAAAGATAGCAAAGTTTTGAAGTGAAATGTAATCTTGTCAGTCAGTTTGCAGACAATGGTCTGTACTCTGGAAAGAACAGGCTGCCTGACAGGGAGGGGAGAGGAGAGGGCTGAAGGAAGGAGCTATGGGCTGTGTAGTGACTCTCAGGATGTGGAAAGGGAGGAGGAGTTCCTTCTCCAGGTAGACAGAGCATCTGCTTCAAAAGCAAAACAAATATATCTTAAGAATGGTCTAACATAGTGATGGAGTGGTTTGTAGTTCCAGAAAGAGATTCCACCAAGAGGGGTGCAGACTCAGCCTCTAGCCAACTTAAGGGCCTCCTACACATGAGAATATGGTATATAAAGGGGACTAATCTCAATCCAAAAATATCAAGCATACAAGAAGTATGATTAATATTTTATTTTCCTACAGCTCAATTTACAAGTAATTTCAGAATCTGAGTCCCCACCCCCACCCCAAGCAGTGGAGCAGTTACCTCAGCCCACTTCAGGTTCCCTGGGGCAGAAGCAGGGGAGAAGGGAGAGGAGAGGCCCTGTCTGCCTTGGGCATTAGCTGAGCTGTTATGACATCCTCAATCCATGTGGCTCCATCGGGCTGGGGGAGGCATCACTGCTCCCATGGCCTGAGATGCACCAGTACAGTCATTCTTTTCTGGGGTCATACCACCTCCTCTTGACACTTTCAGGAAACAAGGCCTGGGACCCCATGGCTTATAGGTACAGGGGGTGCTCTTGCTAATAAAGCAGGAAATTCTGCTTCCTGACCCACTTTTGGTCAAAATACCTCTACTGTAGCCACAAAGTTCTTTGGCTGGGGGTGTGGTAGGAGACAGTCCTAGCACAGCCTGCCACCTTTCCCTGAGACCCACAGATACATCCTGTTCTCAGGGCCAGATGTGTCAGCCTGGTGGGATAAAACACAATCCCCTAGGATATAAAGGAACTGTTGGGAAATTCCTTCCCCTATTGCCCCAAGTAGATGTAAATATTCACTGGAGATGGTCTGACTCTGGTGGGCATGTCTATAACATCCAGCTCACTCTCCGGTGGTATATTTGTTCCAGGCAAGGAGGGAGCTGTGTACCACACACAAGAGAGGGGTGCTATGCCTAACTACGGTGGCTACGTATTAATACCTGCTGGCTATGGAGAACTGATGCAAGTGAAGCAAGTGAAGCTGATCTTGCTCTGTCTCTTCTTTATGTGAGCAAAACATTTTTCCATTAGCACCTGTGTGAGTTGTGTTTTTGCGGGTGACCCTGACCCTTGTATTGGAGTGGGCTGACATCTCTTTGGGTGTCTCTCCTTTTCTGAGAGGGTAAATCAGAAAATGGAGCTGATACACTGAGTAATGGGTGTATAGCCTTCCACATCCTAACTATAGCTACAGGAAAAGTGGTCTAGCCTGGCTACTTTTATTAAGGATCATGAACCAGCAGCATTGGCTTCAACTGGGACCTTCTTACATTGCAGAATCTCAGGTCCCAATCTAGAATCAGAAATTGCATTTTGACCATATCCCCAGGGGAATTTTTTAATGCACAATTAAAATTTTATCTCTGTCTAGAACAGTGATTCTCAAACTTTGTTATGCATCAGAATCGCCTGGAGCGCTTATCAAAGCACAGATGACTGGGCTCTACCCCCCAATTTCTAATTTGTTTGGTCTGGGGTGGGGCCCGAGTACACACAAGTCTAGCAATCTCCTAGATGATGGTGCTGTTGCCAGACCAGGCACCACAATTTGAGTAGAATTGATATAGAGAATATAAAAATACACAAAAATTTATTAGTGTAATAAACCACATTAATAACTTGAAGAAGAAAAATCACGATTCTCTAGATTGATTCAGAAAAGGCATTTGACAAAATACAGCATCCTTTCTTGGTAGAAACACTCCAAAAGATATGAATAGAAGGAAGCTTTCTCAATATGATAAAATACATACATGAAAAACCTACACCTAGCATTGTACTCAACAGTGAAAGACTGAAAACTTCCCTGCTGAGATTGGGAACAAGACAAGGATACCCACTGTCGCACTGTTAGTCAATATTGTGCTAGAAGTTCTAGGTAGAGCAATCAGGCTAGATAAAGAAATAAAAGACTCCCAAATAGAAAATGAAGAAGTAAAACTTTCACTATTCACCAATGATAAGATCCTATATCTAGAAAATCCTGAAAACTCCACAACAAAGCAACTAGAACTAATAGACAACAAGTTCAGCAAAGTGGTGGGATAGATGTTTAATACACAAGAATCAATAGCATTTCTATACTGATGACCAATCTAAGGAGGAAATCAGAAAAAAAATCCATATATAATAGTGACTAAAAGAATAAAATATGGAGAGAGGCAGAGCAAGATGGCATCAGTTTAGGTGCGCAGTCACCGACTCTCAAGCAGAGGATGGCTGATTGGGGATGGGAGCCTGCCAGGGTGGTCTTTTCTGGGAGCCTGGGGGACAGAGGTCTTAGGTGCATTGGTCTGTAGGCAACTGGACTGTGAGGTGGACTGCTCAACATAAAATCGTGAGTTCTTTACTCCCCAGCTGGAAACACAGGCGGCTAAACCCTGTTCTCTGGGCAGGAGGCTGGGCAGTCTGAGTCCATGCCTGTACACCGGTGAGGGGGGAATAAACGCCGAGAGTGGGACGGTTCTGGCAAAGGGTCGAGAGGGGTTTCCTTTCTGTGGGTTAGGTCACCAGGACCCCCTAGCAGTTTTGGGGAATGAATTAGCCAGCTGGAAGTGGTGTTGGGCTGAGCGGAGAGGCCAGTCTGCTGTGCACGGCTAATTTACCTATCTGCGACACAGACACTAGGCTCAGAAAGGGGCAGAGCCAGCAATTTTACAGCTCCATGCTGAGTAACACAGTCTCAGCTCCCCTGGGGGGGGGGG